>APFE030309536.1:19640-57625 GCA_000404065.3 Pinus taeda
CTCAAAATCAAAAGCAGCAGCAACAGATAAAAGTAATCTAATAGAAGTTACCTTGGCAACAGGAGAAAAAATATCACCAAAATCAATTCCCAGCACCTGGGAATAAAATTTTGCTACCAACCAAGCTTTGTATTTCTCCACCTTCTCTTCTGCATTTGTCTTCTTCTTGAACACCCATTTGCTGCCAATGGGTTTCCTTTCAGCTGGCAACTCCACTAGATCCCAAGCCTCATTTTTGTGCAAAGATGCCATTTCATCAACCATGGCCTCTTTCCAGAGTTTTCCATCCTCTGAATCCACTGCTTCCTTCACAATTCTGGGATCATCATCAGTAATAAACAAAGCAAAATTTGAACAGAAATCAAATGGACTATACCTTTTTGGTTGCCTTCTTTCTCAAATTGATCTTCTCATAGCCAGACTTTGTGCCTCTTCATCTTCTGATTCCTCCTCTGCTACAGAGTTTGATTCTTCCTACTTTAGTTCAAACGCTATCTTCACAAGTTCCTTGGGTTGGACTTCATGTTTGATAACATATTTCACCTCTCTGAACACCACATCTTGACTGTACACAACCTTCCGTGTGACTAGGTTCCAAAGCTTATAACCCTTTAAACCATCCTTATACCCAATAAAGATTCACTTTTCCGATTTACTATCCAACTTGGTTCGTTTCTCCTTTGGAACATGTACATATGCATCACATCCAAATACCCGCAGATGTGAAAGAGAGGGTTTCTTACCAGTCCATACTTCTTGTGGAGTCTTATCCTCCAACGCTGATGAAGGTGACCTGTTGATCAGGTAACATGCAGTATCCACCGCCTCTGCCTAGAATTCCCGTCCTAACACGGCACCGCTGAGCATGATTCTTTCCCTTTCCATCAATGTCTTGTTCATTCTTTCTGCGACTCCATTTTGTTGAGGTGTATATGGAGTAGTCTTCTGTTGTGCTATGCCACACTTCTTACAAAATTCTTCAAATTCCTTGCTGCAGAATTCTCCACCATTATCTGTCCTCCACACCTTTATCTTCTTCTCTGTCTGATTTTCCACCAGAGCCTTAAATTCTTTAAACCTGTCAAAGACTTCAGATTTCTTCTTAAGGAAATATATCCATGTATTCCTTGCGAAGTCATCTATAAATGATACATAGTACACAGACTTACCCAGTGATGGAACTTTCACAGGTCCAAACACATCACTGTGCACAAGCTCTAATATTTGTTTCATCCTCTTACCACCAAAGGGAAAACTCACCCGATTCTACTTCCCATATACACAATTTTCACAAAAATCAAAATCCAGAGAGCTATTACTCATACCTTCTACCATACCTTTACCATGAAGTGTTCGAAGGCCTCCAATATGTCCAAGCCTTTGATGCCATAGCATGGTCTTCTCTCTAGAGGCCACTAGATTTTCTGCTCCATTTTCAGGAACCATAGAACTATTGCACCCATCAACAACAGTGCTACCTTGCAGCTTGTATAGAGTTCCAATCCAAACTCCCCGCATCAATACCAGTGCTCCTCGAACCATCTTGTAGGTATCCTTCTCGAACACTGTCTTTACACCTGCATCATCCAACTTGCTTACAGAAATCAGATTTCTAGCCAATGCAGGAATATGCACAACACCCGAAAGGGTTCTAACCCTTCCACCTTGCAACTTCAACTTTACTTTTCCGTGACCAATGATTCTAGCCTTCCTGTCATCTCCTAATAAGACATCACCACCATCGTATTTCTCATACTCGCAAAACCACTCTCTATGCGGAGTGAAGTGAAAGGATGCACCTAAGTCAATTAACCATGCCTCATGGTCTACATGTGTACTTGAAGAAGCCAAGTACACATCCCCACCTTCCTCTGAGGTGGTTTTTGCCTCTGCAGAAGGAGCATCATCAGATCCCTTTCCTTTATCAGGAGCTTTAGATTTACACTCCCTTCTGAAGTGCCCTTCCTTTCCGCATTTCCAGCACACCACCTTTGTAGGTTTTCCTGGAGATTAGATCTCCCTCTAGATTTAGATCTCCCACTCGATGACTTATTTTTGTTTCTGTTCTGGGACCGTCCTCGTACAGACAAGGCATCACCATTCTGGTTGTCCATATTTTTCCGTCTCATCTCCTCCGTCAGCAAGGCTGAGACTATTTCATCAAACTACAAAGCAGTTGCATTACTACCTATTGCAATAACCAAACTATCCCACGAATCTGGTAGAGAACACAACAAACTAATGCACTTATCTTCATCTAAAATTTTAATATCAACAGATGATAACTGACTTACCATAGTATTAAACGCATTTAGGTGCTCTGTCATCCAGTCTCCATCTTTCATCCTCAGTTTATATAGCTTTTTCCGCAAGAATAGTTTATTCCCCAGAGACTTAGATTGGTACAAAGTCCCTAACTTGTTCCACAGAGCCTTTTCCGTAGCTTCCCCTGATACATTCAGCAATACTGAATCTGAGACACACAATCGTATTGTGCTCTTTGCCTTCTAATCCAACTTCTTCCATTCTTCATCGGTCACTCCCATTGGTTTAGTACCTGGATTTACCGCGATCCACTAATCTTTATCCACCAACAGATCCTCCATCTTGAGTTTCCACAACTCAAAACTCTGACCATTGAACTTGTCAATCTCTATCTTTGCACTGCTCTTCATCCTCTTTCACCACCAGAATCGATCTCAGAGATCTCCCACTGAACAGGGTCTACCACAGGCCTGATTGAAACCCCTCAGCAACAAAGGCATCCCCTTGAAGCCAAAAAAGATCTGATACCAAATGTAGTTTTTAACCCTGTACAAAAATTACCTGCATACGAATTCTAAATTACAGGAAAAAATAAAAACACGAGAGCATAACACATAAAACACATATACACAGAGATTTCCCACTAGATCCCAAAACCAGGACTACCAGCTTGATTTTTCATTATGTTCCTTTCAATGTTACAATACATATTTATACATGCTGAAGCATCCAATACCATGGACCGAAAACCATCGCATCCAAAACTATGGACTGAAAACCATTCCGTCCAAAAAACATGTGCGAAAATCATGCACGAAACCATAGGTGGGTCTGCCCAACCTAACTTAGGGTCCAAAACCAAAATTTTCAGGGGCGCTGCCCCGGACCCCATAAAGTGGGGTTACGGGTACCCCTCAAACCCCCTTGTTGACTATGTGGAAAGAATATAATAGAACCCAACATTCGGATCCTATGAGGCCGTCTGATTGGCTGTGGTGGCCGATTGTATGGCTACCAGACTTGTTCAATCCGTCCATTCTCACAGTCATGCACATTTAGAGTATCGATTATGTAATTTGACGAAATAAGGTTAATCACTTACTTGTGCGGCCATGGACGTGGTTTTCTTCAGGCTTCGGGATGAGAAATGATGGATCTACTTGCTGCTGCATCATGCACAAGCACTGGAGCTCCTCTTCATTGGCTGCTATTGGCTATAAGACCTTGAGACCCAATTTCCTGGTGGTGAATGTTGCATGCACTGGTTTTGTGAGCTGTTGGTGTCTTCATGGTATGTGCTCCAGCCGGATCGGCTGCTACAGGATTCTTGTAGGACATCCTGTAGTCATTTCTCCTCCTGGGGTGCATGTTCAAATAAACGGAGTCGCTTTCACGGGTGAAGGGTCTTGAGGTTGCCTTGATAGGTAAAGTGTGCGAACCTCTAAATGCATTATTTTTGCTTTGAAAAAAACAAATTATTATCTGAAAAAAATAGGGTTCTGGTATGACTGTGCAGGTATATTCGACCAAATGGTAGCAATGGTGGTGAAAGGAGGTGAAACAAGTAGGGGATGGAGGAAAAGAGTGGCTCCATGCCTCCTCAACATACTTCAAACTTCAAATCCTTCTCCATAATCGATTCTGGCCCGCCCAAAGTCTCTACAGGATGTTTCCCGTAGAAATACAGAACTTCCTATAGAAAGTCCTGTAGCTTCATGTAGAAGGTTAAACCATGACCAGATTGTGTCTGAACCTTGGAAAAAATGAGTGTTCATGGAGGGAGTGTATGTGAGGTTGCCTAGTAGCTTGGTAGGGACCCTTTTCCTTGAGTTGAAAGGCCTCCTTTTTGCACTGTGTTCCTGCGACCTGCAACAATTTCTATAGATTAAACTTGTTTTTTCTCTGTTTCTTCCTTCTTCTTCTTTTTTTCTTTTTCTTTCTTTTTTTTCTTTCTTTTTTCTTTTATATTTTACGAGACAGCAAGGGCGCCTCAATGAGGTTATCACCCCTACTATCTGCCTTGGGCGCCTCAGAGAGGTTTTCACCCAAGGATCTTTTTATTCCAATTATTTTTTCTTTTTCTTTTTAAGGGACAGCAGGGGTGCCTCAATGAGGTTTTTACCCCTACCATCTGCCTTGGGTGCCTCAGAAAGGTTTTCACCCAAGGATATTTTTTATTGCATTCTTTTTTCTTTTTTTTTCTTTTTTCTCTTTTTTCCTTTTTTTTATATAATGATGCTCAGGGTGTGCCCAAAACAGAGGTAGAACCCTTCTCTATGACCAGCACATATTTTTCCACAGTTTTGATGAACTCTTTCCTCAAAAGAGGTTTCCTGTAGATCATTAGTTGATGCCCATTGACGAGCATGGGGATGGATTCTTCATCAATAGTCCGGATAAGGACGGAACCATTGTCATTACACTTCTCCACTGCATATGGTCCTAGCCATCTTGTCCTTAGCTTCCCTTTGAAATCCTTATGTCTTGAATCGTACAGCAGTGCCCAATATCTCAGCTAGAATTGTTTATCATTGAGGTGTCGGTCATGCCATATCTTCCTCTGAAGTTGAACAACTTTTGAGTGGAGGAGGGCCTACATTTAGTTTTCATCTAACCCATTCAGCTGCAATAACCTTTCTTGTTGAGCATGGCTGAGATCTAGGTCTAGCTGAGATGCCATCCTCAATGTGTTGTACTCAAACTCAATTGACAGCAAAGCTCTCTTCCCATAGACCAGCTCATAAGGTGTGAAACTCATTGTGGTCTTCCAAGTGGTGTTGTAGGCCCAAGTGGCCTCAACCAGGTGATCTGCCCAATCCTTTCTGCTACTGCTCACAACCTTAGTCAAAATCCCTTCTAATGCCCTATTGGTGACTTTCACTTGCCCATTTTCTTGAGGATGATATGGGATGGAAGTCCTCTGCTTGATCTTGTGATGAGAAAGCAATTCTTAAATTAAGTTGGAGGTGAACTGGCTTCCTTGATCGGTGACTAACTCTCTTGGGTAGCCAAATTTGTAGAAGATGTTTTCCCTTAAAAACTCAGCCACCTTTTCTTCTGTTGCTGCATTGATTGCCTTGGTTTCCGCCCACTTTGTCAGATAGTCTGCGCACACAATGATGTAAGACCTTTGCCTTGAAGGAGGGTTGATAGGACCCACAAAATCCATACACCACTTCTCAAATGGCTCAAGAGTCACTTGAGGTTGGAGAGGCATTTCGTCCCTTGGAGTCGGTTTCCCCATCCTTTGGAATTGGTCACATTGGCTGATATATCTTCTGACATCTTGATGAAGAGTGGGCCAATAGTAGCCTTCTTGTAGAATTTTGAAGGCAGTCCTCTTGGCTGCAAAATGTCCTCCACAAGGCCCATCGTGACAGGTTAGGAGGATGTCAAAGACTTCCTCCTCCCTTACACAATGCCTTAAGATCTGATCAGAGCCAAGTTTGAATAGGTTGCCCCTGATCCAAGTTAATGAGGCACTCTTCCTCATGATTCTGCTCTTCTCCTTTGAGGATATATGCGAAGGGAACTATGCTGAGACCAGATAGTTTGGTATATCAGAAAACCACAGAGAGAGTACTGAGATAGCAAACAAATGTTCATCTGGCATCCAGTCATCCACTGTTCCTTCTTCACCTGCAGGCAAATCCAATCTAGACAAGAAGTCAGCAACAACATTTTCTTTACCTGGTTTTTCAACGATATTCAAATCAAACTGCTGCAACAAAAGTAACCATCTAATAATACAAGCATTCACATCAGGCTTACTCATTAGATATCTAATTGCAACATGGTCATTATGTACAAATGTTTGGTAGCCAGTGATGTAGTGTCGGAACTTGTTCAGGGAATGGAACACAGCCAGGAACTCTTTCTCAATTACTGTATAATTCATTTCTTCCTTGGATAAGTTTTTGCTGACAAAGTATTTGGCATATGGAAGTTTTTCTTCAACTTGTACTAAGGCTGCCCCTATGGCTTTGTTCGAGGCATCAGTGTGGATGTGGAAAGGTAGGGCCTAGTTTGGGCCTCACAAAATTGGGGCAGGCACCAACTTATCCTTTAATTCATTCAGAGCCCTCTGGCAGTCGTCAGTCCATTTAAACTCAACATCTTTTGCTAAGAGGCCAAATAATGGTGAGGCTAGCTTACTGAAGTCTTTAATGACTCTTCTATAATATCCCACTAAGCCTAGGAAACTCCGAACATCTCTTACCTTCTGAGGAGGTGGAACATTTTTTATGATAGCAATTTTACTGGGATCCACCTGTAATCCTTGGCGAGAAATGGTATGACCTAACACGGTCCCTTCAGTCATCAGGAATTCACATTTTTCAAGACTGAGGGACAGGTTCATCTCAATGCACTTGCTCAAAACTTTTCCCAGGTTGGACAAGGCTTCTTGGAAGCTAGACCCATAAGGAGTAAAGTCATCCATATACATTTCCACCGAATCATGAACCAACTCAGCAAAGATTCTCAATATAGCTCTCTGGAAAGTGGCAGGGGCATTGCATAGCCCAAAGGGAAGGACTCGGTAGACAAAGGTACCCCATGGAAAAGTAAAGGTGGTCTTATCTTGGTCCTCTGGGCTGATTTAGATCTGATTATACCCGCTGAACCCATCTAGGAAAGAGAAAAACTTCTTCCCTGCCAGTCCATCCAACACTTGATCTATGAAAGGTAAAGGGAAGTGGTATTTCTTGGTGGCTTTGTTCAATTCTCTGTAGTCCACACAAATTCTCCATTTCCCATTTTTCTTGGGTACCAACACCAAAGGGGAAACCCATTCACTATCCGAGATGAGGTAGATGAATCCTGCATCCAACAATTTTTGCATTTATTCTTTAACAATGTCCTTGAGGGCTGGATTCATTCTCCTCTGAGGTTGCCTGACTAGTTTACAATCCTCCTTAATGTAGATATGATGGGTACTGACCGAGGGATGGATTCCCTTCAGTTCCTTGTAGCTCTAGGCAAAAGCCTCCAAATGGCGGGTCAAGAGGCTACATAGCTTCTTTTCCTGAGAGGGAGAGAGAGAGAGGAGCTGATCTTTAAAGTTATTTCAAGGCCAAACTCCACATTCTTAACTTTGGGAGTGGTCGGATCAGTCGCACAGAGGTCCACTAAAGCATTGGCTTGGGTATCTTCCACCAACTCTTCCAAGGATAGTGCACCAGGGGGAGGATTTGGATTAAGTTATCAATCAAATCATCATTAGTTTAAGGGCCTCCCCTGGTGGCCTCTACTATGCATAATGGTGTAGAGTAGATCTAATCCTCTTCTCCTTCTTCCAACTAGACGGGTAAGTCATGTTCTAGCAGAGGTTGGGCGGGAGGGTATAGGACCAGCTGTTTGGACATAGGCCCATTTTTTATGGTCATGCTTCCTGCTCGAAGCTGATGTAAGCATTCGTAGTAGCCAGCCAAGGCCTTCCCAAAATGAGGGGATATCCAGTGAGTTTTGCCTTTGGCTAAAGAACTAAAAAGTCTGTAAGATACTCCCAGGAGTCGACAGAGACCAAGACATCTTCCACAATCCCTTCGGGAGTCACAGTGGAGCGGTCTTCCAATTGTAGCACTGTCGAGGTCTTCCTTAAGGAACTCTAAAGGTTGAGCTTAAGCATGGTGTCCCTGGTCATCACATTAATGGCGGCCCCTAGATCAATCAAGGTGTGGGGCATGATGGTGCCATTGATGTGGACATCAACTATAGGACTCCCAGGATCCAAATACTTTGGACAGATTACTTGCCCCAACATGAGATTGGATAGTTGTCCTATGACGTTGATGGTTGAGGCATGTCTCTTTCGCCTGCTTGGGTGCCTGAAACACTTCTTCTTAATCAATTTGTTGTATATTGGTACATCTTTTATGGCATGGAGAAGTGGTATTTTCACACACAACTGCTTGAGTTCTCCGAGAATCTCATTATCTTCTGGGTTGGGTTGTGTGGTTATTCTGAGTCGCTCAAGAAAGGGTGGAATGACTTGGGGTTCACTTTCATGTTTCTCTTCCTCCTCCTCTAGGGGAGGAGGTTGGCACTCTAGAAGGACCTTCCCAGATCACAGGTTGATCTCCTGGATCTCTACAGCATAAGTGGGGCATGTTGTTTCCCCAGTATATACCTACTAGGCCTGTCTGTTGTTGGGGTTTAGGTTCGGTTGAGTAGGCATTTAGGGTTTTCTTGGATGAGCAGGAGGTAATGGTTGTGGTTGAGCTGGTGGTGGAGGCAGAATGGGGGGAGAAGTGTTGTATTGGGGCCTGCACCCTGGTTGAGGTGCATTCCACTGAGGTTGTGGTTGGGCATGAGAGTGAAATGAATGAGAAGGAGGTTGAGTATGGTATGGAGATGGATAATACCACGGAGGAGGTGCTGACCAGGAAGGATGAGCAGGGGGGCCCCAAGAAGGTATATCAGCAGATTGGTTGGGGTTATAATAAGCTTGGGATGTCCCTTGCATCCCCTGCTGGTAAGGTCTAGGTCCATGTGGCCTCCTTTGGTTAAGGAAGTAGAGAGTTTCAGTAGCCACATCAGTCCCTAGGTACATGGCTTTAAATCCAGGCAAGGTAGGGCATTGGTTGGTGTGGTGGTCTTCCTCACAAATGAAACATACCTCTACTGAGTGCAATGGGAACTCATTCTTGGGATGCTTCCTTGTGCATCTAGGACAAAAAATGGCTAAAGCCCTCTCAGCTTATTCTTTCTTTTGCTGAATTAAGAAGGTATCAAGTTGCATGGCAATAGTCTGTCTCATCTCACTCTTGAGGTCTTCCATATGGTTGGAAAATTCATGCTTGGAGAAAGTGGTACTAGCTGAAAGATGATTCCCCCTACCTCTCTTCTAGGCCACCCTAGAATGGTTTCTAAACACGGTCTTTATGTCCTCATAAGGTAGTCAGTAGATGTCTCCTCCAGCTAGCATGTTAAGGGTGTCCAGAAGGTCTTCACAGACTCCTCAGAGCAGAACCATCTTCAGAGATTCTAGGTCAAGTGTGCACCTGGCCATTTTATAACTAAGTTGGAACCTTTCCTCGTAGTCTTCTAAAGATTCAACGCTTCCCATAGTCATCTGAAAGATTTCTCCCTTAGTTTCCTTGGATCTACAATAGTCCTGGTATTTGGCATTGAAAGATTACTACATCTGAGCCCAAGTGGTGATACTGTTTCCAGATAACCCCATGAACCAATGTAATACTGCGTCCTTGAGGGTAGAGGGAAAGAGTTTCAACTTTTTCTCATCCTCAGCATAGTCATATGTTTGACAAAGGACAACAAACTCAAACACGAAGGTATCAGGGTCTTCAGTAGTCAGTCCATGGAAGTGAGGTAAAGCAGAGGGACTTATGTTTTTCATTTTCATGTCTCCATTGGTTTCTCGGATGGGAAAGGAACTTTCTATTCTCTCATCTTCTCTTCTACCGTTTCGGTTTTCAGCCATGGCTTCAGACGGAGTGTTCTCTAACTCTTCTTCTGTTATAGGATCTTCGTATATCTCAGGAGGTTCACCTATAGGTTCTTCTGGCTCATTGTCACCAGAGAAGAGAGAAGGTTGACTCAGTGATGTGGTGGGGGTGTTGGGTAAGAATTTTTCGGTTTTATCTATGTTCCTACGAGGCATGAAATGGAAAGACTTTTGATTACTTTTGTCTTTTTTTCCTTCTAGTACCTTCAAAACTAAAATAGATCGAACTGCGACTAACTATCTTGCTGAAATGGAAATGCGGAATTGAAATGAAAGCAGGAAATTACTAATCTATTTTGCTCAAATGAAATTGCAGGAATTGAAATGCTAAGCTACACTTGCAGAATTGAAAGGCTAATATATGAAAGTAGGAAATGTCTACTCTACATTTGCGGAAATGAAATTACAGAATGGAAATGAAATAAACTACTTAGCAGAAGGTTGTAGGAGAAAATAGGAAAAAAGCAACAATCACCAATACTCCGATGCTTCCCCGGCAACGACACCAAAAAGATGGTGGGCTTCAGTATTGCAGCAATAATGTTGTAACTCTTGGCACTCCCTTCTTTACTTTTATCAACCCGGTAGTTCGTAACAAACTTGGAAGTGACGGTGCTGTATGCACAAGTACTAGCTCTTGTCGTAGCTATCACTTGGTCAGCTGACACAAGTCTACTAGGAGCTTAAGCCAACTTCTATGAGCTCTTAGAGGAAGCTTTTTAATTTATCGATGAAATCTAACTCAAAGAAAGCTAATCTATTTGCGAAAAGAGATTGAAAAACTGAAGGAAAGCGCAAACCCTAGCAAACCCTAAGTCTACCAACTAGTCCTACTGATGCAAAGATGAGAATGAAAACTACTAAAAGAGATGCCATTACTTCTATGAAGGTAAAATACATGTGTTTAGACTGCCTCTATCCTAAGAAAACATCTTTTTGAATTTTTGATTAGGTTGTCAGTTTGATCATGCATATGCTTTCACTGTTCTTTACTGTGCAGGGGTGGATCAAGGAGGAGAAATGCTTCGAAAAGGTTGGGAAGGTTCAGAGAGGATCTAAGGAGTCCCCAACAACCTTCGAGAGAGTTTCACAAATTTTGGATATCAAGAAACCTCATTTGGGAGCTTCTACAGGAAGTCTGCAGGGGTTCTATAGGATGTTCAGAGATTTCTACAGGATGTTCAGAAATTTCTACAGGATGTTTAAAAAGTGGATTTTAGAGGATGGGTGAGTGAGGGAATATGCATGAATGGATAGGGAGGTAGGATAGGGGCCTGGAGTGACCCAGGGACTGGTGGATGGAGTGGTGAGAGGGTGTAGAAGGCTGGCTTGGCTTAAAGAAGGCTAAGACAATGATTGAGCAAGTAGCTAGCGTTATGTGGGCAAAAGGACAGATGAGAGATGAGGAACCTAGCTAGGAGATGGAACAAGTGGCTCTGGTGAAGCTTACATGGATGAAAGAGTGGTAGAGATGCCCTGCACGGTGTACATTCAACCGAATCAACAAAGTCTTACAAATAATCAAAGTCCTAACTAATCTAGTCTAACTATCAATAACATAAATGAACAATAGCTTTATTTGGAAAGAAAACCATATACATCAACTATGCAAAGAAACATTTTAGAGATCTAAACCCATAACTAATTTATGAAAATGAAGATAGTACACTAAGGATTGCATGGTCAAGCGAACTAGTGTTTTTGTTGGGACAACATTGTCTCTTTAATTCTAGCCCCTAACCCAATAAGGATGAGGTGAAACCGAGAGTGTTGTTGACCCTTTTCTTGGAACTTTTTTCTATTATTATCCTACCAATCTATTTTAAGCACCTGAAGCAATTCTATTCATAAAAAATCATCTATCTAATCAACACAACTAAATCTGCCTAACATAAATACGTTTCAAATGCATAAAAGGAAAACAACGATGCATAAAGGAAAAGTAACTATACAAAAAGGAAGCCCTAAGCTCTCAGGTTGGGCCCAACCCTGAGAGCTATGGCTCCTATAGAAAACTCAGAGTTGATATAAAATCGGACTGTTTCTCATTATCAAAAGATAGCCATAATAGTTATGCCAAAATGGCTACAAGATAACAAGCTAAAGCTAACAGCACTGTAGTGCAAAATATGCAATGGTTTCAAAATTCCCTTACGAAGGCTGAGGCCTTAACATTTATACACCACGAGGGCCCTAGTTGGCCTCTTAAATCTATGGGACTTGGCTGTCCAAACTGTGAGTAGACAGTCCCTTCCAAAATCTGCTTGGCTGCCTTCTAGATCCGGTTTTGGTGGCCTTTGGAGCTCGGAGTTGGGGGTGAAGATCCCGAGGAAGGGCTATTTAATGCCATAGACAACCCCCCTACAAATCCTCACCTAAAGCCTGGTTGTCTTCTAGCCCATGATTGCTTAGTTTTTCTCCAACATGTGTCAAAAAACCTGAAATGAGCACGTGTTAGCCACCTAGGAAGAGTGACTACCCTTATTCGTACATATGACATAAAAATATTGAAAAATAATGCATAAACTATGAAAAATGAATGATTGAAAAATGACTGAACAAGGATAATTAGGCCAAATGAGCCCAACAAGTTACCAAATTTGGGGCTCATCACAACGTACATGCAAACCATAGTGGCTTCCTTTGTAGCCTCCACCAAGACCTCCTCTCGATAGTCTTCAGCCTCCACATGGCCTTCTCTTGGTAGCCACCACGAGGATGCAACGTTCTCTCAGCCTCCACACAGCCCCTTTTTTGTTTTCACAGTCGGCGCAATTTAGCACCACACATTCGCAAAGGTCTAGATGACTATCCAAGATTATCTAGCGACGGTCGTCCAAAATGAGATGAACAGAAGTTTCATAGTGTGATCAACGTGATTAGCCCTCCTAACCATGTGACAATTTCGCCTCAGTCACGCCTTTCAAATCCTTCACTAAGCTTACAGGTTCCTTTGTCCTGTAGATCTGGTACCATGTTAAGAAGTGATGTTGAAATCAATAAAAAAGAACCCACTGGTCCACTCTACGAAAGAGAGTCTGAACCAGGAGAGTCTACCTCTACAAAACACTCTACATTGTCCATGTACATCACACATTATATAGTAATCATAGATTTAGGGAAGTTAGAACCATAACCTAAGAAATAGAAACTAATTACTATCCTAAGGTATTGTGAACCAACTCACTATTCTAAGATATTCACCATTATCTCTAACACACTCACAATGCTTCTAGAGGTCTGTAATAAGATGGGAGATGGAAAGGTGCAGTTCAGAATATGGACAAGAGCTGGGAAGGTGGTGGATAGAACTTTTGTTCACTGTCTTTTATCTGTTATAAAAATTAAGGGTAATGTGCTTATTTGTTGTTGTGCTTATCTCAAATACAAGGAATCCAAATTAGAGGATCGAGTCTGGTATGCTAAATAGATTCTCTTGCATGGCTTTCTCTTTTTCTTAAATCTATTTCAATTGCTCCTTTGTCTTTTCAACATGTTCACCAAGTTTCAAAAGGTCATTTGGAAGATTGACATCGTTGGTTAATGGATTTCCTTCATTAATATGGGGCCATTTATCAAGGATATGGACATGTATGGAGTGAGAGAATTAAATTTCTTATATTTAATTTACTCCCTATACGCTCTCTACATGGGTAATGCTAGTGACATTCATGCCTGATAAATGGATAGGGGCAGTGGGTTGCATGATATTACAATCTACTCATGGACATTGATAGCAAATAATGTATATGAAGGATAAATCTGTATGACTATTTTTATAACTGTAAAATTTAGTTGTTTGGTGGAGCTGAGCCCTTTTCTATGGTCTAAAGTCAATCCAAAAGTTAAAATTAACTAACTTATATGTTATTGGAAAAATTATTTTTCTTGGAAAAAAATAATTTAACATTACGTTTTAATTTTTCTTTGATATTAAAAAAAGTTATTTGTAGGGTAAAGAGAGTGTTTGTTAAGGCATTTAAGGTTTATTTTGATTACTGCGTAGATTTATCTGAGTAAAATTACATGGGACATAAAATGGTTTCTTGAGATTCGCATGAAATGCAACTTAGTTTGGGTTCCTATAATATAATATTGATGTATATTGATATAAAAATTGTCCCAAACTTGATGGACATATCTTTTTAATTATTAATTATGTTGTAAGATTCCTAGAATATATTTGAGAGGATAATGATGTTTATGAAGATGTACTTAGAGTTAGAGGATAATTGGTACGAGAAATTTTAGGTTCATTTTTTAGACTTGTTGGGGAAGTGTCTCTTGTGGGGATTACATTCATCTATATAATACAAGGGAACAACCACTATAGTCAAAGTGGTGGATGATCTCATTGTTTCTTTTAAATTATACTTAATGTCAATTATTGCACTAAGTTGCCATATTTTGCAATCATTGTTTCCCTTAAACTATGGTTATTGTGAATCTTCACACTGGGCTGCTAGATTTTCCTATTATAGTCTTAAGGAAACAAGGCTACAAGATTTTTCTATTATAGTATCAATTATGCCAAGAAGGATATGGGTCCACTTCATATATCTTCTTGTTTCTAGTATCATTCAAGATTCTTTAGAGGACCCCAACCTATGGACTCCAAATCCTCATATCAGGTGCATCAAAAATTTTATGCTAAAATTTCTACAATAACGGATTCACCTGTTACAAAAAAACCCATGGAACTTAACATTGGTCCATTTGAGACAAGTAACATGCATTTGAACCTACCAACAAAATTCAATTAATATTGACCATAAAAGAAAAAATTAATCATTTCATTGAATGCCACAACGCAAACCTTTAATAGCCAAAACGTACGTTTTTTTAAATTGTAGTTGAACCTACATAGATTGGATTTAAATAGAAAAGGATGAACAAAAGTTGCAAAGAAATAAGAAATAAAATAGATAGAGAAAAATATTTACTAATTTATTCATGTAGAAAAGGAGAATTATGAGAGATTACAATCAACGGAATATATTATACATGGCTGAAAAATATAGTAGTGATTATAGTAGTGAATCTAGAGAGATGTGGATATGATATAATGAAGACCAACACCTAGTCCTAGTTAATTGGCCATGTAGTAATCCTTTAATTAACTCATTCAAGTGGATATTTGTAAAACTCATTCATGAACTTGTGAAGTTCAGTCTTGTTTATGTTAATGAGGTTTTCATGTATGGCTCCAATCACTAGCATAATTGATGTACCATTCATTGTATGTCATCTCTAATACCCACCATGAGGCTTTACTAGAGAGAATAGAATGAATGGGTCATGGCAGGAAGCCATATAAGGTACAAATTTTACAATACATCTAAGTAACATAGAACATCTACAAGAAGAGAAAGAGGGAAAACCACATGGGAAAAAAACCCACGCTCAGAGTAATATATTAAAAGATAAATACAATTTCTAAGTGGTTATATCCTTCACCGCAAGGTGGTTTCGTAGAAAATTAAATTTATTCTTAGTGAAATCCTTCATGAAGATGTCGACAATCTATTCAGAAGTGGGATAATTTTTCATGTCGATGATCCTAGCCTGTACTGATTATTAGATGTAGTCCATGTGGATCTCAATGTGACTTGATCATCGCCACTACACTAGACCTCTACAAATTTTAGTGTACTTCAATTGTCACACCAAACGATAGTCAAAAAACGAAATATAATACAAATATGAGTAAGGAAAATCTAAAACCAAATGGTCTAAATGGAAAATTTGACAACACCTATGTATTCAATCTCTATAGATGATAAAGCAATCATGGATTATTCTTTTTGAGAGTAACAAATGCAGTTGGAACCCAATTTGAGAACATATCCTAAAGTGGACTTGCGATCAGTTTTATTGTTATCCCAATTTGAATCAAGGTGGCCAATGAGATCCAAAGTAAATCTTGTACCATAATGAATCCAATTTTTTACGGTCCTTAGAAATATCTGAGTATTTGCTTGTCGTCTTTACAATGCATCTCATGAGGCTCCTGCAAGTATCTTGAAATTGTGCCTACTGGATATGAGAGATATGGACAAGAGTGAGTGAGATAGAGGACCCTCCACAAATTCTACGTACATAGTGTAATCAGCCAATATTGTATCCTTTCCATACTCAAGTTGTGCCCTTGATAAGAAAGTTGTAGTTGTTTGGTTGTTTCCAGTCATGTGAAAGTGGACTAGTAGATCTCTGACATACATGGATTGAGAAATTTTGATCCCTAAATTATTTTGGTTGATTTCTATTCCAATACAGAAGTGTAAGAGATCCATGTCTCTCATGGAAAACCTATGATGCAAAGAAATTTTGATTGTAGAAATGGCTAAGACTAGTCTACATGCAGTTACAAAATAATCTACATAGAGGACTATGAGAAACAAAGATTCAAATGTTCTTAGCATATATACATTTGGTTTAGGTTTACATCGAATGAAATGTTGAGAAAATAAATAGGAATCCATTTTATAATACCATTCCATAGGTTCCTTCTTGAGGCCATAGAAAGATTTCTTGAGTCAGAAAACTAAAGATAAATTATTTACATACACTTATGTTTACTCCATGTAAATTTCCTCTTTCAGATCATCATGAAGAAATGTATTCTTCACATCCATGTGGTGAACCTACCACCTCCTTGTTACTACAATGAGAAGTGTTCACTGAACAGAGTCTAGTTTGGTCATTGGAGAATTTATTTTTATCATAATTGATTTCATGAATTTGTTGAAAGCCTTTGGCCACCAATCATGCTTTGTATCTCCTCACAAGTCCCTTCACTACTTTTTTTTTCTTGTAGTCCTACTTGCATTTGACAAGATTACATCTGAAGGAAAGGGAACAAAGTCACAACTTTTATTCTCAATGAGGGAGTTGTACAAAGGACATCAGTTGTGTGGAGAAATAGTAGTAGAAAATATCTATCCTAAGTGACAGAAGTTGTTCCTAGAAGAGAAGCAACAAGGGAAGGGTGACGGTGCCTGCGACATCAAGGGTGAGCCAGGAAGAGGCAGTTCAGAGGCCAAGATAGACAAAGGGAGGCTCATTTAGAGCCACACAGAGAGCTATAGGGTTGTGACACAGTTGGATGAGGAGGCCAAGTTGCTGGTTGCAGGATTCAATAGAGCCTAAAAGCTCTCACCTTCAGGTTTTTGGTGTTTAGGAGGCTATGGGAAAGTTGCAAAGTGGAGCTGGTGGGGTACCTGACAAGGAAAGGCCAAGGAGGAGGGTGTTTCTATCGAGTGTTTCTAGATGAGAAATCTGGATCAGTGGTGTGGTTGCATAGATGATCAGAGTAGGGGGCATCTCGACATTGGCAGAAGGATTTCGAGGAGGGAAATCGAGAATTAGAGGGATTCACATCAAGAACTTACATGAGGGAAGTATAAGAGCAGCATGGTACTAAATGGAATAAGAGACCAAGACAGACTAGACGAAGCCTCAAACTTCGCAGTTTGGAAGGCCAAAATCTTATTTGTACTTGATAGAACTCGTGTCAAGAACTTCGCCTTGAGGACGATAGCTATCCCAGTTGACCCAGCTGAGAATGACAAGTACAAGGAGGCAATGATAAGGGCCAAGAGAATCATCCTTGATAGGGTCAAGGACCATCTAGTACCACACATTTCCGAGAAGGAAACAATAAATGAGATGTTGGAGTCCCTAAAGAAATTGTACCAGCATACTTCTTTGCAGAGAAGAATGTTACTAGAAAATCAGATGAGGTCATATTAGATGAAGAAGGGAGAATCGATTGACACCTTCCTTGGAGCACTGAATGAGATCTGAATCAGTTGACCTCCATAGGAGCCATGCTCAATCAGGAACTGATGGTGAGAAAAAACCTGAATGCAGTCTCAAAAGACTAGGAGGTATTTGTCCAATGTATACTGGGTAGATGGACCCTTCCACCTTGGGAAGAGATGTGGGTTATCTTCGCCAAGAACAAATCAGATGACAGACAAAGGTAGGAAGTAGGAGTAAGGAGATCAGAGTAAAAAAGGAGGAGATGAAAGATGTTTCCCTAACATCTGAGGGAAAGAAAGGAAAATGGAAGAAGAAGGATCTCTCCAAGCTCAAGTGCTTCCACTATGGGGAGCTAGGTCATTATGTGACCCAGTGTCCAAGGAAGAAGAGTAAAGGAGAGTCTTCCAAGACCAAGGCAACACCAGCAAGGGTAGAGAAAGAAGTGGATACAGACAATGACTGTGCCATGAGTGCACACACGCCACTTAAGAGCATGTGGGGAGACATCTAGCTATAGTCAAGTGGACTATAGGCGATGAGGGGCAAGATCCTCGAGGTACCCATCATCTTAGATTAGATGATGCTACGAGAGCCCCAAAGAAGAGTAGTAGGACTGGAAAATGTGGGTAGAGATGGATGCATATCAAGCAACAAAGAGAGCTACATTGCAGGATTCCTAGGACAGTGTGAGGCTAGGAGGCTACAATAGTGTGAGAGGCATGGGAAAGTTGCAGAGTGGAGCTGGTTGGGTACTATAGTCATAACAGTACCTGACAGGGAAAGGCCAAGGAGGAGGGTGTTTCTACCAAGGGTTTCTAACAAAGAAATCTAGATCAGTGGTGCGGTTTCACAGACGATCAGAGTAGGGGGCATCTCGACATTTGCAGAAGGATTTCTAGGAGGGAAATCAAGACTCAGAGGGAGTCACATCGAGAACTTCTATGAGGGAAGTAGAAGAGCAACATGGCACTAGACAGAATAAGAGACCAGGACAGACTGGATGAAGCCTCAAACTTTGCAATTTGGAAGGCCAGAATCTTACCTTTACTTGACAGAAATCGTGTCAAGAACTTCACCTTAAGGATGATAGCTATCCCAATCAACCTAGCGGAGAACGACAAGTACGAGGACGCAATGGTGGGGGCCAAGAGCATCATCCTTGATGGGGTAAAGGACCATGTAGTACAACACATTTCTGAGAAGGAAATGAAAAATGAGATGTGGGAAGCCATAAAGAAATTGTACCAACAAACTTCTATGCAGAGAAGGAAGGGAGAACCAATCGACACCTTCCTTTGAGAATTGAATGAGATTCGAGATCAGTTGACTTCCATAGGAGCCATGCCAGATCAGGAACTTATGGTGAGAACAACCCTAAATGCATTCTTATAATACTGGGAGGTATTTGTCCATAGTATACTGGGCATAGGGAACCTTCCACCTTGGGAAGAGATGTGGGTGGCTCTTTGCTAAGAAGAGATCATATGATAGACAAAGGTAGGAAGCAACAGTAAGGGGATCAGAGTAAAAAGGGAGGAGGAGAAAGACGTTTCCCTAGCATTTGAGGGAGAGCAAGAAAAATGTAAGAAGAAGGATCTCTCCAAGGTCAAGTGCTTCCACTATGGGGAGCTGGGTCATTATGCAACCCATTGTCCAAGGAAAAGGAGTAAGGGAGAGTCTTTCGAAACTAAGGTAGTGCTAGCAAGGGCAGAGAAAGAAGTGGAGACAGATGATAATTGTGCCATGAGTGCACACATTCCACTTAAGAGGAAGTGGAGAGACATTGAGTTGTAGCCCGGCACACTACAGGTGATGAGGATTAGGATCCTCGAGGTACCCATCCTCTTGGATTAGAGCATGCTATGAAAGCCTCCAAGAATTGTAGGAGGACTAGCAGATATGGGTAGAGAGGGATGCAGATGAAGAACCAGAGAGAGCTATAGTGTAGGATTCCTTGGACAGTGCAAGGCTAGTAGGCTGCAGCAATCCGAGAGGCACGTGAGTGTTGCACCAGTGCAGGATGGCATTGAGAGTTAATAAATAGTACAAGATCTAGGGAGTTGTTGCAGCAGTGCAGAGGTCGAAGAGGGTGCACTCATCAATGGCAGAGGGAGCTTCAACATTAGGATGGTCTCTAGCCCAACAAAGAGGTAAGAGTTGGGAGATCAGTTATTTACTTCTCAGTAACTAAGTTGCATTGTAGTAGTGGGTAGCACGATGCAGCAAAATGAGAGGAGATGTAGTGCAGATGCAACAGTGGCAGTGGCAGAGCCATGGGCAACAACACGGATGTAGAGGGAGATGTCATACAGATGTAGCAATGACAATGGAAAAACCATGGGCAATAGTACAAGATACAATAGTGCAGAGGATGGTGGGCAATAGGCCTAGCATCAACACAGAGATTAATGCCGGATGATCAAAGTAATAGTCAGTGAGGAGTATTTCTAGAGCATAGTCCTTGCTATCAATCAATGTTGATTTATGGTAGCATCAGATGTGATGTAGCCATGAAATTTGGTGTAGAGGTCGAGGCACATGAGATCTCAAAAACGCAAAAAGGGTTTCGACATATTCTAAACAGTTTAGGAGATATTAAAATAATTAATATTTTTAATGGAGTCCATAACTCTAAACTTAGGGAAATTAAAATATTAATTTGAATTAATCTAAAACTGTGTTAGAATGGTCCAAAAGACATGGAACAAGTTAGATCTAATCTTAGTCGTCAGTTAGGGACTTAATCTCAACCGTTAATATGTCAAAAATAAAAGTATAAGAGGGGGCTTGAGGGTCACTTGGAGAGTACACCAGATGATCAGTCATTATATTCTCTAGAGTAGGGTGTGCTAAGAGAGATAGAATCAATGATCAGAGTTGCAGCTAAGGGGTAGTGAGTAGAGAGAGACAGAGAGCCATAGATAGTTCTGGGAGATTAGCGCGGGAACTAGGGCGAGTGATGCAGTAAAAGCGATGGTTCACGCAAGTCCACACACAAGCAACTAGGAGTTGCGTAGTGCTTCAGAGAGGCCACCGTTGCTAACACAGAGGGCCAGAAGGTTGATGCAGGGCCTCCTAAGGTAGATGGAAGCCTATTCAGGGTGGCGCAGGGCCAACACTAGGCAAAAGAGAGGTTGACGCAGTCTAGAGAGGTAGACGTTGGGGTTTCTGGGGAAGATTGGAGTTGAGGAGCTGCCATAGGGTTTATCTGGGGTTTCGCCCGAGACATTTGTCTCATACTAAGAGGTACTACTACCAAGGGAATTCTCTGTTGGGTAAGCTGGATTTGGCACCCAGATTGTAATCTGAAATTTCTTAATAAGAAAACCCTCAGATACCTGCACCGATTTTCCCGCATTGGGTTTTTCTGAGGACATTGGTCCAAAAATCACGGTGTCATTCTGTGTGCTTTTTTATGTTTCCTTCAGTTAATGATCTGTGATATTTTGAGCATGAAATAGTGTTTATCTTCAGTATTTACATTGTAAATAACTTCTTAAGTAACCAAACAAGTAGGTAGGAATAAATCAGTAAAGTGCATGAAGGGTTTTTCACTAGTAGACTTAGAAATTCCAACAATGAATCAGAAGGTGCATTATCTCTTAGATCTACTATAGGAGGAAGTACAAAAGTTTATGATTGTTTTTTCTTAGATGCATGTAGGAGACATCATAAAAGTAAAAACTCCTCTCAAGGAAGAGATTTTTTGTTGAAAGATCTAGTAGCATGTATCCCTTTATGCCATCTCAACGTCCAACAAATATTCACTCTCTACATTAAGGATACAAAGCCTTCCTCTTTCCTAAAGGGATGTACACACATGCGCAAGATCAAAAAATGTGAAAATCTATAACTTTTGGTTGCATGTTGCTCCATGATATATTTGTGATGAGATCTATTTCTTATGTACAAAGCAAATTTGATTGCTTCATCCCACAATTTAGAAGGGAGGGACCTTGATGCAACATGCAAGTAGCCATCTCTTTCAAGGATTTTTTTCTCCCTCTCAGCTAGCCCATTTTGCTACAAAGTGTAAGGAACTTTGTGTTGGAATTGTATTCTTGCTTCATCACAAAAATGTTGGACATCCTTCTTAACATACTCCCCGCATTTATTTTTACAAAGTATATTGGTCATACCTCTAGACTACTTTCCTTTATGTGCTTCGAAAACATTCACATGCTCAAACACTTCAGATTTGAGATTAAGTAAACCCATGTGTATCTCATGCAATCATATATGAATGTGAGTACAAATTTGGATTTTTCTATGGAAGAATATGGAAATTTCCACATAAGATCATTGTGAATAATATCCAAGGGTGAGGAGGCCCTCCGTGTATTCCCCTTCCCAAATGTTTCTTGTGGATTCTTTACAAGAGAACATCCTTCACAATCCCCATCAGGAAATTCTATGGTAGACATGCCTTTCACAATCCCTTGTTTCGAAACTTTTTTTGTGTATCTGAAATTTAAGTGTCCAAACCTTTCATACGAAGTTATAATTTTATCATTTTTGTGTGTTGGTAGTAAAGTGGAACGCTATTAAGAAAAAAATTTAGAGATATTGTACATATAAGACTAATGATTTACCTCACCAACTACAAATTTGGAGTTATCTTACATGTCATATATGTTGTAGTGTACCCCAAATTTATGTATCAAATTCATAATATTCTTATTAGTTTATATACAAGTAACATTCCTTAACATGGATAAACAAATGTAATAATTATTTAATCAAGTTCCATTACGCTTCTAATGTTAAGAAATTTGATTTCATGCTAGGAAGCTTATTTTATCAGTTCCTTTAACTTCGTTGTTTATTCTTCTTGACTCGTAAGGCCTCATCCACCTTTAGTGTCTTTGGGAAATACATTAAAATTATTGTTTGGGTATTGGAAACTTACCCATGTTGCAACTTACCCATACGTACCCACAATTTCCATTTCATGACCTCTTATGAGTATCGATCTTATTCACTCTGATGAAAACACTCATATGTGTCGATTAGGCTATAGAAAATCTTGGATTAAATTCTTGGTAATATTGAATTTGAACATAAATTTATTATGCCTACTCAAAAATCCATTCAAATTTTAATGATGAGGTGGTTGTATTATATGATGGGTCTTGATATGCTAGGTGGATACTGTCTAGATTACCCACCTCACCTCGCTAACATGATCGATTGACGAGGGATCACTTGGGATTAGAGTATATAATACAATAATGGTTGTTTCTTCCTTTGGAGGTAAGGGAAACCACTTCACCCCCTCCTTCATTGACAATGCCATTTGTTCCTTGGAGTTCTACCATCAAGCTCTGCATAGAGAGAGATGGAGGTACTTTTCCTATCATGTCTTAGTGCTTTAACTGTCAAGTTCTAAAATGAGAGCTTATTAGGCCAAAGCTATTCCCTTTTCCTAAGTTACCATAAAATTTATTAATTTTTTTCTCACCGTTTAAGATCAAAACTTTTGGGATAAGTATAATATACAAGGATTTTATTTGTATGAGATGATAATTTTATTTTTGTGAGTTTTCTTCCTTGAAGTCTTCTGACAAGTTTCAATGCTTCAATCTTGTTCGAAGTTAGAGATTTTGGTGCAGAGAATTTACGCAGTTAGTGACAGTGTAAAATTCTAAATTTTAGAATGAAGAAAATCATTGCCTCTCAGGAAACACCTTCTTTCCATTTTCAACCAAATTTCTCAGGATTATGGTCGTGACTTTTGGGGTTCCTACAAATATACACTTATTTGGTAAGAATGGTTTAACTTGTACTCTACCTTTTTGCAGCGTTAGCATTTTCCATTCTCTGATGACAATTTTCTTTTTATAGTACTAGACGAATGGTGAGTCTTTTAACCTTTGTTTTATTACACATTATATTAATTTATTTTATTTAATATTTTCAATTTGTATAGCTAATATTTAATTCTTTCCAAATTGATCGCTACCGTTTTGATTATAGGGTCGATACCTTAAACAAATATTACATTCTCACAGGTAAAAGCTTAGGGCATAACCCTTATCCAAACTTCAATTGAAACCCTTATTTACCTCCTTTTCCTTCTATAATTTTTTTCTTTATAACTCCAACCCTATATTCTTGTAGATCAATAACAAAACTATGTGAAGGGAAAATTGTATGGTTTTTGGCTTCAAAAGGGTTTGAGTTAGTTCGATAACTTACTTCTCTTCTCTTGGATTTATAGTACAAGTTGTATCTCATTACAATGAAGTTAAGCCCATACCTGGAAAGGCCTATAATAACATGAGTACACTAGGTTAAATTATTTTTTTTATTTTATTTTATTGTACTCAACCTTCATGTTTAGTTTTATGTTGTCTTTATATTTAAAGGTTTTCCATAGATAACTATTACATGTCATTTATGACTTTTGTATTGTATAAAATCAAGCCTCGCTTGGGGCTAGCTCTAGGATGTTACTAGTTTAGATTTATTAGTATTACACATATTTATACTTGAACACAACCAGTATATGATATTCATCATTAACTAAAATTGTAAAGTTTATATTTAAGCTTTTCTTATAAAATAAGTGTATGTATAGTACCAGTTATTCTTTCTAGATCGTGTTCAATTTGTTTCTTCTTATTTGATGTAGTCTACTCTTTTTGTATAGGTAAATATTTGAGAATGTACTATGTAATTCTAGTTCTAACTTTTCTTCTAACATTTCATCTTGGATTTTATACATGTTACTTTCAGATATGATACATTTGGAATATTCTTTTCTTATTTAATTCCATATTTATATTTAAATATTAGTTATGGAATTTATTTATGCTCAGAAATTTAGAGTTGAAGGCTCCCGGTATCTAAGTTTTTGAACTCTTGTTTTTATAAAGGACTTTATATTTTGGCAAGGATTACTTGTTAATTGACATTAACAGGAGAAACTTGTCAAAGTGTTAACCCATGACCCTGCTAACCCTCTCACAGATATCTGTTTATTTACAACATATGTATCTACATAAACATTCTATGGAAACACATATCAAGAACAATCTCATATTTAACTCATAATTTCATGTGCATTGTCATCTCCAAAAATTTAATTACAACAAAATTAAAATTTCCTTCCAAAACATAAACCTATATCAAATAGATACTGATAATTAATTCTCCATCCTACTAAGAAACAAAACAAATCTTGATATGCATGAATTTTACAGAACATGACAAACAACCCAGTTAATTTTTTGAATATTTAAAATATAATAGGAGTTATCATGCTCCTCACAACCAATGAACCACTGTCTCAATAGTTCCCCCCAAGATCTAGGCTCCTTTCTTGTGAGGTAACCAATAAGTAACTTTCACAAAGTTACCTCTTCAAGACCTTAGTAGCATCCCTATAGAACTAGGTTTGAATAATTATTAACACAGTTCCAGTGTGTATATTCAACTAGAACCTTATTTTTATTTTCTATATTTCCTTTATCTCCCATAATGTTCTCATTAACCTTCCACCCATGGCATTTATCTCTTGCCATGATAAGTGGTTAGGAAAATCATTTCCCCCATTTTCCAAAAAGGAGTACTTTCTTCTTCTATGTTTATGTCCTTTCTTTGACCATAATTAATTCTAACTATTTTGGGAGTCTAAGTAATCACATGGGTGATCCCCTTATATTTCAAAAAGGAAAGTTTTAATAATATTTATTCGTAACAGTATTTTAAGATTTACATTTCTCAACGAACTTTAGTTCGTTCAGTTGTTCTTGGGAATCTAGGTAACATCCTTCTCATTTATCTTGTTGCAACAAGTCAAATAAATTTGTAGGTATAAGAGTTACAATTAATAACCATTGCATCCAATCAAAATTTTTGTTATCATTTTTTATTCTAGATGAATTTAATTCATTTCTATTGTACATTTATTATAAAATATGCCAACTACTAAAGCTTGCCACAAATCCATAATACGAGTTTGTAACATCATAAAGATCTAATGCTCACAACCTATTTCAAGTATATGTAAATCAAGGGTTACTTTGACATTTTTAGGGTCCATGGAACTCCTTCTTAGGGAATTTATTGATTTCCAAGATCCATTGCAGCCTTCATTAGTTCACACTTACTAAATTTGGCATAAACTTGATATTTTCCTGAGTATTTGCAACACCATTCCTAAATTCTTCCATGCTTATTTGGTGCCTCGGATTAACTAAGATGCCATTACCCTATCATTTTCAACTTAAAAGTCTCAAATTCTTTACTCATTTTTCTAATTCCAACATTAATTTTCTTTCAATCATGAACTATTATGATATTCTATCTCAACTTGCGCACTTTCACATGATTTCTAAACAAGAATTCCAACAAGCAATTTATCTGCAATTTACAATTAATTGTTCTCTTATGTTTATTTCTCTTTGAAAATATCACTCGCCATTCTTTGTGCCCCAATTACTAACTCCTTCTCATGTAACTTTTTGAAAAAGTCCCTATCATACAATTACATATTATAAGGTTCAATCTATTGAAGAATATATCCATGCAATTATATGCTCAAGGAAGTCAACAAAATTTATTTCGGAATCCTAAAAGTTGTAAAATGCTAGAAATATCTCAGTACACAAAAGAAACATTACAATTTTAAGATATTTTCAGGTGGCATTAGATGTTACTACAATTTTCAATTTTGATGGATTGTAATAGGTCTCTTATTTATTCTACTATTGTAATGGGTTTCTATGACTCCCCTCACAAGGAGGCTTTCCAACTAAGAACCTTCATTAGTTTCTTTATAGGCCTTGTCAATTGTTAAACCTAGGGCCTACTCATGATAGGCAGATATTACCACATTTGACATAATCATGCCTAAGTTATGTTGATAATATATAGGTATTTTCTTTTCTTTTTATATAATTTTTTTCTTACATGTACATCGTTAATTATTCCATATGAATTATACTTTTAATATTATTAATATCCATCATGTCACTTGCTAGGTTGGAACTTGGGTAGGGAGGATCCGAACCACTCCTCCCAATCACCCATGATAAGCCCAATTGACTTATATATATATATAACATGCCTTAACATGGGGAAACAAATGTAATTATTGGTTAATAAAATTCTATTACACTTTATTGCTAAGCAATTTCATTTTATGCTATGGACCTTATTTAAGAAATTCCCTCAACTCCTTTGTTTATTCTTCTTGATTCATAAGGGCTCATAAACCTTTGGTGATCCATATTATATGAACGAATGAAATGAAAACATAACTATAAATGGAAACATAGAGATACAACAAAAACATAACTTTAATTCATTAATAACAAAGTATTGAAAAGTGTTTACATGCAGAATGGAAATAAACTAGCCCAGGGAATGGTAACTTATTTATGAGAAGAGATGTGGTGGACACGTGTCTCATGAACTATTTTACGATGAGGCTTGAAGGCATATTCATTATTGAAATATAATGGAAAATTTTAAACATCAAACCTAACCCTAGCATATGAAGCACCAAAATTCTATGGGATCTGTTCGGGTAAATTGGGACATTAACTTCCCATGGTTGTAACATTGGCATACAATCTTCGTTTGACACTTACGATACATTGTTAGAAATTCCTATCAATGGACTACAAATTTCGACTTCAAACATCAAAATTCTATAGCGGGTTTTCCCATTTTCCAAAAAAAAATGTCATTTAGTGTCTGTCATGCGGAAAGAGTTATTTTTGCGGACAAACCTAACCTCCCTAGGAGTCTAAGACTCTCTAGTGACAAACAAAACAAACAAGAGCAATCCTTCTCTAAACATACATTATTCTATGAGAAACCAAGTGTTGTTCGATCCTACCTCAAATCCAACGCTTGTTGTAGCAGTCCAGCCTTGCTGATCCAGATGAGCTCCTCCTTCACTTTAAGACCTGCATACACTAACAGTCAAACGATTACATAAAACCTGAATATTTCATAAAAACAAAGCATATTCATCATATAGACCAAGGAGTACATGAAATAATTCATTAACAACAAATCATTGAGAAGAATGGACTTATTTGTATTAAGGAAACAAAAAAGGAACCATTACGACCTGAGCCTTGGTGTTGTGCAAGCTCCTCCCAGGGTCCAGCAAGAGATTTCCTCTACTTTGACAAGCTCACCCACTTCCAATATGGCAACAAGAAAGGATGGTAATCTCTCCTCACAAGTTAACAATGCAAGTCCTAATTCCAGCAGCATCTACCCTTTGGAATGTTCAGCTTTCAACCTCCTCTCCTCTGGCCCAAGGCCTATGTTTATAGTGTTCTAGAGGAAGTTATTCAATTCCAACATCAATGGGATACTCCCTCTTTTGGATGGGGTAGCTCCTCTCTTGATGGGTTAAGTTCCTCTATCATAGGGATGCATGAACCATCTAGAGGCGCTCAATACATGTCAAACACTCTTCTAGAAGGCTCTAGAAGTGACCACAAGTAACTTTTTTAAGATGAAACTCGCGCCTTTTGACCTTTACAGGAGTACGCACCCATCCCTTTACTTACAGAGCGTACAAGTATGCAGGTACAATGAGCTTGGAATGCGTACACGCAGGCAAGGTAGAGAACCTGCGTCCCCAGAGATAAACATGATTTTTAATGACTTTCTCTCTTTTTTGAAGTTTGACATGGAGAGCAGAGGTATAAGGCTTGACAAGGAGGATAATATGACTATTGATGGAGCCATATTAACTGCAGATAGTCATGGTGACAAATTTCAGTGTAACAGCTACCATCGCCCGAGCTAGTTTATTTCCATTTCTGGTTGTAAGCATATTTCAGTATTTTACATTAATGAAATGAAGTATTATTTCTGCTACATATCTGTATTTATGGTTATCTCTGTAATATTTTGCATTCTTTTTTAAATCCAAATCAATCAGATCAGCTAGCTTATCACAACAATATTCCTCCTCGGCCTCCTTAAATTTGCCCAAACAGTAGACTACTAAGTCCTCTCGAACAACTTGTTGTTCTATCTTTTCTTTGAAATGATCACCAAAAAATTGATCACATTTTACATTTTGATGAAGAGTCACATCCATTGGCCAAGTGACATGAGTCTACAAGTCAGCTTAGGTCGGCTAGCCTTAAAAAATATTATATTCCAACTTAAAAATTCATTTTCTCTTGGACGATAGGGAGTTTGGGGGAATGTAATAGCTGGTTAGAAAGCTAAAAATATGTTGTAAAGGATGGTGAAGGTTTCATAGAGAAATTCTTCTTCTAAGGTAGTAAAAGTTATTTTTCTTTGTGAATGACCATAAATTACTATGCATAAAATATTTGGAACAGTATGAGGAATGTTTTCGGATAACGTGGCTTCTCCATTGTTTTGCACCAATAATGTCATGATGATAGTATACAACATCATGTGTTCAATGATAGTGCAGTAATATGTCATAGTGCAACCTTCATTAATTTGTCAAAGACACCAAATTAGTCTTCCAATTATGTCAAAGTGTTGTTATTCTTAAAGATTATGACATTATCACGTGTATGATTTCATCAATTATAGTCCTCCATTTCAGAGGCTTTTATATTGGCACCTAGGTCTAGATAATCAATCAAGGGATATGATTGGCACTCAGCAACATTATAGTTATTTCAAGGACTTGTTCGGGCAAGACTTCTTCATTAGTTGCTTGACATCTTCTTCAAACTAGAGTTATGACATCATCATTTGGAACCGGGCATCTCAATAATATTTTCCATCTCGTCTAGTGCCATATTTAAATCAATGAAAACCTAGATTAACAATGGACATTTATTAGTAGTGGGCCACCACTCAAAACTCATATTTAACACTTGATATTTTAATGCCCTGAAGCATCATTGTCCTTACAACCTCAATGTCCAAAGTGAAGAGGAAAACCCTTGTTACAAGTTATGCCCTTCTTTCTCTTGCTTAAGTTTTAACCAAGATTGGGAAATGGAAGGTCATGTAGTTTAACATTCCACAATTATAAGCAGTGGTACCCTATAGTTACACTAATCACAACACTTAGAACATATTCTTGGAAACACTTAGTGATTCATAGGTCCTATCAATGAACAACCCTTGGTTGATTTTACATGTAAATAAAGTAAGACCAAGGTCATGGAACACATATTCCAAGCTAAATGGTGGGAATCACTTTTGGTTTAATAATGGCTATGGAAATTGGAAAAGGAATTGGAAGAAAAGAAAAAAGAAAAAAAGAGGTAGTAATTGGAATTTAATTATGAAAATGAAAGAAACTAGGAGAAAATGAAGGTGAAGAGACACAAATATGCATGTAAGGGAAATTAGAGGAAAAATGAAGGAAAATAAAGAAAAAGGAGACATTAATAATAAAAAGGTGTCAGGGAAACAATTGATGGATTATGTTACTTTAGCTTTTGGCTCTCTTAAGCTCTTGCACGCTTAGAGTATTCTTGGAGAACTCTAGCATTCACTTGGTTTTGGAAGAAGACAAACACGAAAGAAAATGGAAAGCAAAGGAAATCAAGGAAGTGTAAAGAGACAATTGGATCAGTAGCTACAACAGGGATACTTTGAAGGTAATAGGTTGCATGTGTGATTTCCTTGCTAGTTTTTGGATGCATGATACATCCATGTGATTCCTTGGTTATGTACTTTCATTGGCATGGAGATTTCCTATATTGATAGTGGTTTCAACCTTGCCTTTCCGTTTTTAGGATAGACATGGTGTAGTGGGTTTCCCATTTGGTTTCTGAATGTTTCTCAGGTTCCCTATGGTTGTGGGTTGGGAAAAATTCTCTGGAGCCCTGAAATGGCTTGGGTTCCCTAGAGGTTGTGGGTTGAGATGGGAGATATTTGGAGCCCTGTAACAGTTTGGGTTCCTTGGAGGTTGTGGGTTGAGTTACTAGTACCTGGAGACCTGGGCAACTTAGGTGCAAACCAGTCTGGTTGATGTTTTTCTGGACTATATAGGTGAGATCACTGTGGTTGAGTCTTAAGGTGATTTGGCCTTTGGAAATCATAATTGGTTCTATTTTGGTTTAACCCTTGTGATCCCACATTCATGCTTGGAATATGGGAGGAGGGTGTTTAGCTGAAAGAGAGATTTGGTTAAGCCCAATCTATGGTTGAGTAGTACGTGGACGTCCCTGAATTGGTTGTATTTTGCTTTTGTTAATATGAGCTATTTTCAATTCTGATTAATGGGCACATATATTGGTTATAATGTTGATATTATGGTTGATTTGTCATGGTTTCTATTTTGGTGATATGTTGGTTATGTACCTAGTTATATGATGTGCTCTAGCTATGGATCTCATTCATGATTTGATAAGTTATTGGATGGTTGATGAATGCATGGGCTAACAAGTTTTCTTGCAGCTAGGTAGAGAGGGCATAGAGCCTTCTTGGTGATTCTCAGATGAATTTTAGAAGTTTATGATAAGTTTTTCATTCATGACTTGTAGCTTCCATGTTTACTATTTGTTTGATGAAATGTCTATCTTACAATAGGCATGTATTGGTCAAGATCTGTTCAAGCTTTGATTTTTTAGAATTGTTATCATCATTTTCATGATTTTGGAAAGTTACAGATAGTTTTGGGTATGTTTTGGAGGCTAGCCTAAAAAAGTGGCATAGATCTTGCGACTGCATGTACAAAACAAGGGATTTTGGGTCATAACCACATGGAGACAGGCTTGTGTGTGCCATTATAGCCTCCCAACCACATGTATGTAGTGTTATGGGTGCAGTTAGGTAGTAAACCTTGTGAAAAGGAGTTACATCTCAGGGATTTATCACCTGGGTGGTTGTTTGGCTCATAAGTGATTTGTAGCCTATGAGAGATGTCAGCTTGTTTCTGGTTTGCAGACCCCACTTCCATAACTAAAACTTGGAGGTCGTGTCACATCATAGTGACACTCGGATCATGTTCACCTTGGAGAGCTTGTAAAAGTGGGTAAATGTGGGAGAAGGACGCTACATGGTAATATCAAAGTGGGTTTCATTCTCTTTGGGTGATATCTAGTACTACAAGTTTTTAGAGAGAGGCTGCAACATTGGACCTCAGGGTAGATGCAATTGTTATGCATGCATGTTAGTTTTTAATGTGTTTATCGTGTATGCATGTTAACTATTTACTGCTATGGATATCATGGCCTTATTTATGTATGAGTTGATATGCTTGTGAAGTTATATAGTGTTAATCTTGACTAACTTGTGCATATGTGATAACCTCCCTGGATATACATTAAAGTATGATTTGATTATGCCTATATTTGTTTTATCTAACATGGTAATATTTGTAGGAAATAGAAGATCATAAATGAATATCAGAATGGAGGACTACAGTTCACATGACTCCCCTTACTGGCTCAATGAGAATTCAATGGAATTGGATAGGAAGGAGAAGATTATTCCCCTGATATAGTAGATACACTGAAAAGTTTGAAGGCAAAAATTAGAAGTTGTAAGGATGATAATAGCAGTTTGATTGAAGCATGGGAAAGGCTTTCAAGAGCTCAATAAAAGAAAGCAAAGGTTAATGTAGTCATCCTTCAAAATATTTCATATTTAAAGCGACAGGGACAATTGAGGATCAATCATGGACAAGAGGAAAAGAATAATGGGGCATATGGTAGCAGGTCTCGATCACGATACAGGTGGGACACAAATGATACAATAAGAGGTGGAAGATCATTGGATACACTTGACAGGAGGGGTGGTTCTTATGGGTTCTATTCTATTTTTTGTTCCAAGAGACATCATCACCATCACTGCCATCATCCCTATAATAGGAGTGAGAAACAATATTTTCTAGAGGATTTCAGGAAAGCCAAACCTCCTACATTTGATGGAGAGATGAAGAGATCAGAAGATGCAAAAGCATTGTTGCTTGGGATGAAGAATTTCTTCATATTGCATGACTATTCATAGAACATGAAATCCAATACAACTACTTTTAGTCTCAAAGGAAAACCAGATATTTGGTGGGAAAATGCGAATTATGTTAGAAGCATTAGAGAAGAGCTTATTTTGGATGAGTTTAGAGACTCATAAAGAAGAAATATCTATTTTAAAGATACTATGATGACAGGGCCAAAGAATTCTATTACTTGAAGATGGGTTCTATGATAGATCATCATGAGTACATTAGAAAATTCCTAGAGTTGTTGAGGTATATTCCTTATCTTCAGGATGAGAAAGCAAAGATTCAAAGGTTCATCAGTGGGTTCTTAGTAGCATTCAGAGATAGGATTGAGTTTGATGAGCCTCGGTTGTTGGAGGAACCATTGGAAAGTTGAAACATTGTTATGAACAATCAAAGCACAAGTCTGAGCCTAAGCAAGGTTGGAAATGGAATGAGTAGACTAAAGGAAAGTGGGCTACAAAGTAAGGAAGACTTCATGATGTAGGTGACAAGGAGATTGTAACACCATACAAGAAGTTCAATGCAGTTGAAAGAGAACATGGGTCTTAGCCTGAGGAATAGAATAAGGGTAATAGCAGGAAACCTTTAAGGTGTTGGACTTATGGTGGAGAGCATCACCAAAGCAAGTTCCCATCACATTACGGTGGCAAGCCTTAGATTTACATTGCTTAGGAGGCACAAACAATTAGAGATATTGGGCATAGTATTCCTCATATTTATGCAACAGTGGATGATAGGCAGATAGATCATCAGACATCCATTATCGAGATGGAAGGAAAGCTTCATGATCAAGTTCTTTCTATTTTGATTGATCCTATATATAACTATAGTTATATCAGCCTTGACCTGGTGGATAAGTGTGGCTTGAGTAAAGAAAGGCATGCAAAATCTTGGTTGGTGTAGTTAGCTACAAAGACCAAGAAAAGGGTTCGTCATTGGGTGATATCTTGTGCATTTGATGTTAATGGTATGCCTACATCCACACATCTAAATGTGATTCCTTTGGGTTCATAAAATATGCTTTTGGGCATGGACTGGCTATTCATTCACAGGACCAAATGACAAGGCTACTGAGTTCCTAGATGATGTCAGGGAAAGGATAATCTTGTAAGGAAAGAGGAAGCCTACATTAGTGAAAGTGGTTACATCCGTGCAAGCAAAGCATAGATACAAGAAAGGATGCTTGTTATTTGCAGTGCATATTTCAAGTGACAAAGGGAAGGATGTTGAGGATGAGGAAGTTCTGAAGAGGTATCATGTTTTGTAGCAATTTCATGATGTGTTTCCTACAAATATTCTAGAGTTACCGCCTCATAGGGTAGTGGACTTCTCTATTAAGTTGATGCTAAGAGCAACACCAACATCAAAGGCACCTTACATGATGAGCACTCCAGAGATGGGGGAATTGAAGTTGCAACTTAAGGAAATGTTTGATAAGGGATACATAAGGCCAAGTGTATCGCCTTGTGGTGCACCATTATTATTTGTAAGGAATAAGGATTGCATTCTCAAATTGCACATTGATTATAGGCAGTTGAACAAAGTGACCATAAAAAACAAGTATCCATTGTCACCAATTGATGACTTGTTTGATCAATTGAAGGGAGTAGTAGTGTTCGCAAATTTTGATCTGAGATCAGGACATCATCAAGTGCACATCAAAGAAGAAGACATCTACAAGACCTCATTTTGTACTAGGTATGGTCAGTATGAGTTTGTGGTGGTTCCTTTTGGTCTTACTAATGCTCCAACCACTTTCTTTTGTTTGATGAACAGTGTGTTACGTCCATATCTGGACAAGTTTGTGATAGCCTTTGTTGATAGTCTTGGTATATTAATATATACCAAGAATGAGGAAGATCATGCAGAGCACCTGGAAATAGTGTTGAGATTTTTGAGAGAGCATCAGTTGTATGCCAAGCTCAACAAGTGTAGTTTCTTTCACACTCAGATTCATTACTTGAGACATGTTGTTTCCAAGGAAGGGATAGCAACAGACTCGGAAAAGGTTAAAGCTATCATAGAGTGGCCAACTCCTAGGAATGTGGATGAGGTCATATCATTCATGGGACTAGTAGGATACTACAGGAGGTTCATCAAGAACTTCTCAAGGATTGGCTATCATATCATATCCTTGTAGAAAAAAGGAAATAAGTTTGAATGGATAGAGGAGTGTGCAACTAGCTTTGAGCAGTTGAAGCATTTGCTAACAAATGCTCCAGTCTTGAGGATTGCAAATCCAAATAAAGAGTTCATGGTTTGTATGAATGCTTGCAAGGAAGGACTCGGTTAAGTCTTGATGCAGGAATAGTAGGTGGTATGCTACGAGTCAAGAAAGTTGGTTGAGGATGAGCAGAACTATGTGACTCACAATCTTGAGTTGGCAACTAGCATTCATCCATTGAAGATGTGGAGACATTATCTCCTTGTGAAGAGGTTTGTTTTGATGAGTGACCACAACAGGTTGAGATATTTGTTTGATCAATATAATCTGAATTCCAGACAAGATATATGGTTGGATACCCTTAGTGAGTTTAAATTTATGATAAGATACATTAAAGGCAAGGAGAACAAGGTTAGAGATGCTCTTAGTAAGAGATTACAAGTGAATCATATTTCAGATGTGAGCTCTTATAGGATGGATTTGCAGGAGAAGATCTTGCATGCAGGGTAGCATGATGACATGTACCAACAATTGAAGCAGAGATTGAAAAAATGGGGTGAAGGTGATAGGGATGAGGAGTATCACCTCACAACTTATGGTTTGGTGAGATTCATGAACAGGATCTATATGTTGAATAAAAATTAATTGTAGAAGCTTATCTTGAGGGAGTTTCATGTCAAGTCATATTCAGGCCACATGGGATATTAGAAGACTTTGACAGTTCTTAAGAAGTTCTGCTATTGACCGAACTTGAAGAATGAAGTGGTTGAGTTTGTTGCGAGATGTTTGGATTGTAAGCAGGTGAAAGCTGAATGTAAGTACCTAGCTAGTGTATTGCAACCTATTTCAATTCCATAATGTGTTGGGTCCCTATAATACTAGTGATTACCCCATTGCTATTGTAGGTGTACCCCTTATTAATATTGTTGTGCCCCTATTGTCCCCATATTGTTATTATTGTGCCCCATAGAATCCCTCTATTGTTATTTTTGTGGCTTTATATTATTATTGTTAGGTCAGTTGGGTTATGTTGTGACTCCTTAGACTCCTATATATAGAAAGGAGGTTTTGTCATTTGTCTCATCCAAGAATTGTTCATTTATGTAATGTAAAGGAGGTTTCCCCCTCGAAGAGGCTGAATTCTAAGGCGTTGATCTATCTTTTCTATGTTTCTTGAAGTTGGTTTCATAACATTTGGTATCAGAGCTTTGGATTCTAGGGTTTCGCTGCTCCAAACAGGTCATCTTGGAATTTTCACTATAACTTTTTTTCTGCGACGTTTCAAAAGCTAAAAAAAAACCCATTTGAGAAGAAATCGTGCTGAATCTTGGATCCAAATTTTAGAACTTTTCGCACTATATTTGTGGAGATATGATCTGAGGAAGTTGGTCTTCTTGCAGACTCCTGAATTACATTCCAAACAGGTGACCTGGAGAAAATATTCATAACTTTCTCTCTGAGCATCAGATTGAAATTTCGTAAGAAGATGCAGAAAGAGGATGGACTGTAGTCTCTTGTATGTGTTTTTTTAGAGCCAAAGGTTGAAATAGTGACTCGTGGTACGCCACACAAGTTCGCTCTACTGAACTAGTCTATAAGCAGGTCACTGTGGGAGATTTTGCATAACTCTTCATTGGAGAATCCAATTTGGATCAGACTGGTGGCATTGAAAAGAGGACACAAAGGGCTACTACAATTTTCAATTTTAGAACTAGATGATTCGAAAGTACAGAGATACATCAGAGGCAATATCGAGCTCCTACAAAGTGAAAAAAGATGTGTAGATTCTTTTAAATTTTTGCTTAAGATTGGTTTGAAAATTTATTTTGAAGGAATTCAAAGTGCATAGTAGAGAATTATTATCGGTAACTGTTGCCCCGAGGAAAGAAGATGAAAACACCTAGTAAGGAACCTGAAAGCTCTAGCATGACTCATGAAGAAGAGGAATAAATGCTACATGATATATCAAAATTACAAGAACAAGTGCAAGAAATGTCACGCTCACAAAAGCTAACCGAAGCTAAGATAAATGGCGTGGAATCTAAGATAAATAGCGTGGAATCTAAGATAAATGGTGTGGAATCTAAGATAAAGGGCATGGAAGCTAAGATGGATGATTTGAAGATAGATTTGAAGACAGAGTTGAAGACAGACATGGCAGATTTGACAAATTTTATTCAAGAAATACTTACTAATGGTGAAAGGGGAGTAAAGGGAACTCATGATGAAAACAAAGGAAATGTTAATCATGATCATGCTATCCATCTGATTCCATGAAGTGTTCCTCCAAACATCAGGCCGTACAGATATCCCTATGCCCAAAAGAGTGAAATTGAACGTTATGGCTGCAGAAATGCTAGAGGCTAGGATAATTCAACCGAGTCAAAGTTCTTTCTCTGCTCCAGTAGTATTGGTGCACAAGAAGGATGGATCATGGCGCATGTGTCCGGATTATAGGGAGCTCAACAAGCTCACTATTAAAGATAAGTTTCCCATTCCTGTGATTGATGAATTACTGGATGAATTGCATGGATCAATTTACTTCACCAAGTTGGATCTTCGTTCAGGATATCATCAAATCAGAATGAAGACTGAAGACATTCTGAAAACAACATTTAGAACTCATGAGGGTCATTATGAATTTTTGGTCGTGCCTTTTGGCCTTACCAATGCACCCTCAACATTTCAAGGTTTGATGAATTCAATTTTCAAACCATTCCTTAGAAGATTTGCGTTAGTATTCTTTGATTATATAGTAATCTACAACAAGTCTTGGAAGGATCATGTTCAACATGTTGACAGGGTGCTACAACTATTGGAGGAAAAACAATAATATGCAAAAAGATCCAAATGTTTCTTTGGAGTACAAGAGGTGGAATATCTGGGTCATATTGTATCTCATGAAGGAGTTAAGGTAGACCCTAGCAAAATTAAAGCCATTAAGGAATGGAGAATCCCCACATCCATAAAGAATCTGCGAGGATTTCTCGGGTTGACAGGTTATTATCGCAAGTTTGTTAAGAACTATGGGAGAATAGCAGCACCTCTAACAACACTATGAAGAAATATGCATTTTCATGGACTCCAGAAGCAATAAAGGCCTTCGAAAATCTTAAAGAGGCAATGTGCCAAGCACCTGTATTAGCTACACCGGACTTCACAAAAACCTTTATTGTGGAATGTGATGCTTCAGGAAATGGAATTGGTGCTGTTTTAATGCAAGATGAAAGACCCATTGCTTTTGAAAGTCGTCCAATCAAGGGAAAGTTTTTACACAAAGCTATTATGAGAAGGAAATGTTGGCAATACTCCATGCACTTAAGAAATGGTGACCCTACCTAATGGGAAGACACTTCAAGGCAAAAACAGATCATGATAGCCTTAAATACTTTTTAGAA
>APFE030309539.1:0-16937 GCA_000404065.3 Pinus taeda
GGGAATGATCCAAATCTTGTTTGCAGACTGAAAAAGGCTCTCTATGGTCTTAAACAAGCTCCAAGGGCTTGGTACTACTGATTGGACAAATATCTTCACCAACAAGGTTTTTCAAAAGGATCAGCAGATAGCAATATTTATTTAAAAAATGAAAATGACAAGTTGCTAATAATTGTTGTGTATGTTGATGAAATAATCTTTGGCAGCAATGAAGAAGCTATGAGTCAAAGTTTTGCCTTGGTGATGCAGAAAGAATTCGAAATGTCTATGCTTGGAGAACTGACATACTTTCTTGGATTGCAAATCCAACAAAATGAAGCCGGGATCTTCTTGTCTCAAACCAAGTATCTCAAGCAGATTATAAAGAAATTTGGCATGGAATATGCAAAACCAGTATGTACCCCCATGGTTACAGGATGCAGTCTGAGTGCAAATGATGAATCAACAACTGTGCATCAACCAACCTACAGATCTATGATTGGAAGTTTACTTTATTTGACAGGTACCCGACCAGACATCATGCATGCAGTGGGAATTGTTGGGAGATTTCAGGAAAATCCAAAGGAAAACTCATCTTCAAGTAGTGAAGAGAATTTTCAAATATCTTCAAGGGACTCAAAACTATGGCTTATGGTATCCTAGAGATACAGATCTCACACTTCATGCTTATACAGATGCAGATTGGGACGGAAGCGTGGATGACAGGAAGAGCACAAGTGGTGGAGCATTCTTTATGGGTTCCAGATTAGTATCCTGGTTCAGCAAGAAATAGAGTTCGATTGCCTTATCTACAGCTGAAGCAGAATATGTGGCAGTTGCATCTTGCTGCACTCAACTCCTTTGGATGATGCAGACCTTGCAGGATTTTCAAGTCACTTGTACACCACCTATCCCCATCTTATGTGATAATACAAGTGCAATTAGCATTTCAAAAAATCATGTCATGCATTCAAAGACCAAGCATATACCGATCAAGTATCACTTTCTTCGGGAACAAGTGTTGGAACAAAAGGTCAAATTGGAGTATATTCCTTCTAAGGAACAAGTTGCTGATATTTTCACCAAACCACTGCCCAGGGAAACTTTTGAATATCTCAAACAGAAGCTGGGAGTTGTTGATGTATCATCTTTCTGTTAAATCTTGTCAGTTTCAGAGAAAAAAAATGGGTGTACGCGTGTTGGATAAGGAGTATCTGTGTACATACACTGGTTTGTGCAAAGAAAGTCGCGTATATGGAGGCTTGATGGATATCAAAAGGAGCAGGCTCTGGTTGAAGATATTATGATATGGGTTTGATAGAGACCATCCGGCACAGGTTCAGGGGGAGCAGATAATCTTCTAATAATGCATTGTTGGCATTATCTTAGAAGCTTTTGGTCCTGGTTCATAGCTGTTGTTGATTTCAGGTGGAACAAAGACAGAGGGAGAACAAAAGGAAATCTTGGTTGCTGATCTGAATGAAGATTGACAGTTGTTGCTGCTATCAGTTGTTGATGACTTTCATAAGTCATGCTTTAAATATTTGTCTCTATGTCATGTATCTCTTTCTTATATGGTGTCAAGGTCATGTAACGACCCATATTGGTTCCCCACTATGCCTGGGATGAAGATGTAATGTACTTGATCATCATATGTAAATTTCTGATGTATATGGATGATCCCCACTTGGTTGGGTGAAGGTCTTGTATTGTTGCATAAGTCTTGGATCTTCTTAAAGAACATCTTTTTGCAGATCTTGCCTACAGACAGGGGGAGCATGGTCAGCACAGCAGATTTCAGCATGTACTCAGGGGGAACACAACCCTTTGCCCTTGATGACAAAGGGGGAGAATGATCTTGAGGATCTTGGTGTTGCCATCAAGTCCAAAGGGGGAGATTGTTGGCATTATGGCACAGGTTTGGAGCTATGGCACAGGTGTTGTCCTTGATGGAAACTCTCTGTTGGTAACAGATCTCAGTTCAGGCACTCAAGAAAGAAGAAAAAGACATACAGTAGGTTCCATCTAGAAAAATGTGCGTATACACGGCGGAGTTATACATTACAAAAGCGCGTATATGTTGGGGATCATATTTTTGGTCCATGGTAAGTTTAGTCCTTGGAATTGAACCTATGTTTTGGGACCAAGGCGTCTCGGCAGATGTGTTGATCCCTAGTTTTGGGTTCATGGTATTGAAATGTTATGGTTTTGGACCATGGTATTGAGGAAGGCCTAAGACTATAAAAGAGGAAGGAGATTATGTGGCAAAAGTGAATCAGAATTATTATTGAACATCTGAAAAGTGCTAGAGCTGGTATATTGGTAATGGTGCAGATCTGGATCTAAATAAAGAAGGAACATTAGCGCAAAAGGAGGATAAGTTCTATTCATGGGTCATAATCTTTAAGCTTGAATGATAGTATCTTTGTATGATTTTGATCTACTAGATATGACGCTTGCTTGACCTATCTGATAATCAGGGTTAATTAGTGATTGAATAGTTGAAAGAGTGAATTATCCTTCATAAGATCTGTACGCAGGTTCAGTAAGGCGAAGACGCGTATACACGCAGTTTCAGTGAAGTAAAGGGGCGTATACGTTGGTTGTTCCATACGCAGAAGCGTATGCACGCTAGTTTCAGGCTGTTGAAGGAGCGTATATAATCTAAGTTGTGATCTAGTTGCTTCTGACTATTGCTGCTGTGTTCTGGGTTCTGTTTTTCTGGGGTATGGTTTCTGGTACTGTGTTTTGGGTACAGTTGTAAGAAGAATATCTACTTGATTCAGATCTAATTTGAGAAAAGGAGATTGGTTAATTCATGATGTTTGTTTGATGTTCATGGATCCAGTTTGAAAATTGATGAAACGTGGTCCCTGGAAGAAAGAGAAGGTTGTAGCCTTCTGTAGGCCAGCACCTACGTACTAGTATCTTGGCTAGTGCAAGAGCTAAGGGGGTTGTAGCTCCCTTCCAAGAGAAGCTGGAAAACGAGAGAGAGTTGTAGCTCTCTGCAGGTTGCAGCCTGCGTACTGGTAAAGGACTGCATCAGTACATTGTAAACAGAAGTTTCTACTTAAAGAAAGATAAAGAGACGAATTGTAGCAGGTGGTTTTCACCCACATTTGGTTTCCACCTTATATCTGGTGTTCTTGTGTGTGATTGTCTTTCTGCTCTGTTTCACTGTCTCTAGTTACTGGTTATTTGATGCCGCATCTCAGATTAACAAACATCATCTGAAAGTTTAAGTAAATTATAAGTTTTCTCTATATACGTGGTTTTACTTCTGAATAGTTGCGTATATACGCAGGTTGAATTAACTGAAGTAGCGTATACAATTTGGTTTTTGAAAAGGATTATTTGACTTGATAATACTGATTCACCCCCCCTCTCAGTATTATTTCCATCACATGGCGCTTGTTGGGGAATGTGTTGAGACTGAGCCATCTTCCTTTGAGGAAGCAGTGCAACAGCTGATTTGGGTTAATGCTATGGTGGAGGAGTATGACTCCATAGTTCGTAACAGTGTTTGGGACGTGGTTCTGAGACCAAAGAACAAGTCAGTTTTGAGTTCCTGTTGGCTTTACAAGGTAAAGCAAGTTGCTAATGGTAATGTGGAGAAGCATAAGGCAAGATTTGTTACCCGTGGTTTTTCACGAGTCGAGGGGATTAACTATGATGATACTTTTGCTCCTGTCACAAGGTACTCATCTATTAGATTGATGTTGGTGCTATCAACACAAATGGGTTGGAAGATCTATCAGATTGATGCAAAGACTGCATTCCTCAATGGTAAGATTGAGGAAGAGGTGTACATAGAGTAGTTGAAAGGTTTTGAGACCTTCGAGCATGAGTTGCATGTGTGCCGACTCAAGAGAGCTTTTTATGGGCTGAAGCAAGCACCTCGTGCTTGGTACACCAGGATAGACAACTACTTCACCGGGTTGGGCATCACAAAGAGTGAAGCAGATGCGAACCTATACCACATCATGGTGAAAGGTAAGCCGTTGATCATTGTACTTTATGTTGATGATCTCATATTGATAGGTGATGATTAGTTGATCATGTCTTGCAAGGAGGACCTTGCAAGAGAATTCGAGATGAAAGACATGGGTCTCATGCATTACTTCCTTGGCATGGAAGTGTGGCAAAAGGATGGGGAGTTGTTTGTGTCTCAGGGCAAGTATGCCAATGAGATACTCAGGAGATTCCACGTGGAGAAGTGCAAGCCCATGCATACTCCTTTAGCAGGTAACTGGAGGAAGGAAGAAACTACTTCAGGAGAAGTAGTAGAGGCTACTGTATATAGGCAACTTGTGGGTTCGCTGATGTACTTAGTGAACACACGACCAGATTTGTGCTATGCGGTGAAACAAATGAGTCATGTGATGGTTCAACCTACCAAGATGTTTTGGAAGGCGACAAAGCATGTATTAAGATACTTGAGAGGCACAACTTAGTATGGATTATGGTACATACAGACAGAGGGAGTGAAGCTAGAGGGCTTCATTGATGCAGATTGGGCAAGGAGTCCATTAGATTGGAAGAGCACATTAGGAGGGATTTTCAGCCTTGGGTCAGTTGCAGTTTCTTGGTACAATAGGAAACAAAGGTCGGTTGCACTCAGCTCGGAAAACGATGAAAACATGGCTGCAAGTCAGCAAACATGTGAGATCATCCAGATGCGGAAGATCCTAGTTGGTTTGTTTGATCAGAGGATGGATCCAATTGTGACTTGTTGTGATAATAAAAGTTGTATCAAACTCTATGAGAATTCAGTATTTCATGATAGGTCCAAGCACATCGACATCCCGTATCATCATCTCAGAGACTCTGTAGCGAGAAGGATCATGTTGCTGCAGTATATTTTGACAGAGGAGCAAGATGATGACATTTTGACAAAGGCATTGTCAAAGTGTAAATTCAAGTTCCATAGAGACAGGATCGGGGTGGTAGATAATCCCTTTCTTGTTGAGAGGGAGTGTTGAAATGTGGCAATAAGAATATTCCAACTTTAATTTGTCATTAAATTAAAATTGTGAATTAAAATTCGAATTTAGTCTCACCAGTTGCTTGAAAAATAATTAATTAATTCATCTTGAGTTAATTAGTTGGAGAAATTCAAGTTAGAAGTCTTTCTGAAGTCATGCAATAGTTATCCTTTAAATTAAGGAGATTATCCCTTAATTAAGGAGATAAGATTGAGTTATATTTGAGTTGTAATTATTTAGCTCAGTTTACTGAGTTAAGTCCAGTTAAATTAGTTCCAAACTATTTGAAGAACTAGTTGTGAGTTATCAGTTAGTTGATGCATGCATGCACTCAACTAGTGTACTCCAGATAACTGAAGATTCCCTCATCAGTAACTCATGCATGTCTATTTTGAGAAAGACCCAGTTGAACTAAATGTCAAGGACAATGTACCATCAATTGCATGTGTTTTCTATAAGGAAAACTCATGCATGTACAAGGAATTCATTCCTTGAGGATTGCGCAGTTCTAACAGTGTGTTAGAGTAGTGTGTGAGATCAGCGTTACACTTGGTAATAGGAGGATCACCCAAGAGAAACTGCGCAAGGAAATAGGAGCTTGGAGGACAGAGAGGAAGACTCATGAGAAGTTTATTTGGCCTGTGAGCATCTGTGAGGATTGTACTAAGCGCTGGCTAGCTATGAGAGCTAAGGCTTGGTGTAATTCTGAGATATTTCCAACTTGTATGATAATACAGATAGTGGGGTTTTTAGCTGAGGCTTTCCCCTGAGTATTCTTCTGTGTTTCATGTGCATTGATTCTTCTTCTGGTTATTTGTGTTCAACTTGATCTTGCTCAAATCTTTTAAGCTTCTGCAAATTGATTATAGAGTAGGTTAAAGTATTTTTCTTTAGTTATATTGCATTATTAGGTTAATCTATAGTCATAATTTCTACAGTATGATGTCGACAAGGTTTTAAAGACGACCAGTAGAGTAGGATTTTCTAGTACCATCGTTGAGGAGGATCTATCCTTCTCGATCGTGTGTGTTTCAAGTCTAGCCCAAGCAACAATGAATATTTAGTTAACTGCAAAGCAATAGAATGAGGGAGACATTAAATATGCAGGGACTCATCCTGCTGCCAATTTGGAGTCAAGTTTGGTTATAAATGGATGGTTGTACATGCTTCAAGTAGTGGCTCTCCATTCAAATCCTTTGTATTGATGGTATGGCCTCTTCTTCAGGAAATGGCGTTGGTGGCTCTTCAGATGCGAAAGAGTGGGCTTTAAAGTAGGAATTTGAGGAGATTATTTCTAGGATTGGTGGGTAGATTATCTCTGAGCCCCATTCCCATTTTGCTCTGATCACAAGCCAACTTGGAAGCTTAAAAAGGATGTTGAAAATGTCCAGGCAAAAGTGGAGCTAATTGCAACCATGATAGAAAATTTGGACTTCAAAGTGGATAATTCAGAGGTTAAGGTGAAGTCTATAGTCTTCAACGTTTTGAAGGAGACCTTTGGCCTTAGTGGTCACGCTAAGCAGAAACATGGAGACTAGCGGTGGTGGGGCTTTCCCACCCTTGTTCCAAGACCAGTAGGAGTCACAATAGGCATAGGGTCAGCAAGTGGCAGTGGATTCACCTCATCAGGAGGAAGTAAATAAGGCGAGCATGGAAGATTATGATGAGAACAATGAGAAGGGCTTTGGGTAGTTAATTTCATAGCTATAGTTATATTATTTTATGTAGATTTGTTAAGGTTAATGGGGTTTTTCAGAAAAATTATAAGAAGAATGTTATAGTCAATTTGGAAAATATATCTTTGAATATCAAAAGACAATGATCAGAGCAATTTTAGAACACTGTGGAAAATCTTATACCTTTGAATATAATGGCACTAGCCAGATTACAAATTGATTAATAAAAAATTAACCGTTCATTTAAAAATATATATAATATAACTAAAATTAAAACAACATTAAATTAAGCCCCAAGGGTTAGCTCAATCGGTCAAGTTAGGGCCTTGCCATATGGGAGGTCACAGGGTCAATTCCCGAAAGCTCTTGGGGTCAAGTCAAGTAAATATGGCCGAGGGGTGTTGATCCCCTTCGTGTGGGGTCCACCCTAGATATTATTCATGTGGACGTGGTGGCTACCCCGTGACCATGAGTATCCGTGAACCACAAATGAAAGAAAAAAAAAGAAAAAAAACAACATTAAATTGATATTTACATCATAAATAACTCATACAATTTTATTAATATAATTATTACATTTAAATTTTTTTTTATCACTCCTAATATATATATACTTAATAAATTATATTATATATATATATAACCATTTTTTTAAAATCTCATTGAAACTAGTTTAAAATAAGTTTAATATTATAATATATATGTTCTTTATTTTTTGAGAAATTTAACTAGTTTAAAATAAGTTAATATTATTATATATGTTTTTTTATTTTGATAAGTTTATATATATTATAATATATATATATATATATATATATTTTTAATTTAATTTTAAATTGGAAATCGTATAAACGATAATAAAGAATTTACAACTTTATTTATCAAAATCACTTTTCTCCATTACCAAATCTGTCATAGGACATTTTTGTGAATAAATTTTATAATGAATTGGATTTTATTTATTTATTTATAGCACTATGCAAAACACATTAATCACAAACTTATTTTTAAAACAATTTGCTAATAAATGATTATATATATAATATATATATATATTAAATATCTTTATTTCCTTTTAAGAAAATCTTAAAATTATGTAAGTTTTATATAAAATGATGGTTTAAAACTTATTTTAAAACAATTTGCTAATAATTAATGAAAAACAAATATATTTATTTTTTAATAAATTTAATTTCCTTTTTAAAAATATCCTAAAATTATGCAAACTTATATATTCATGGTTCATTACTTCACCAAGTATTTTAGATGCAATGGTTACTATACAAATTATATGTAATTTTAGTGGTATATAATTATGGGTGTGAATTTTTTTTTCAAAAATCCTAAAACTATTGTCGTGGCTTAGTACTCGCCCCAAGTATTTTAGATACAATAGTTACTGTATAAATTATATGTAGTTTTAGTGTTACATTATTATAGTTGTGGAGGTCGAAGTAAGTTGATATGGATTTCTTTTTTATTTTTTAAAATTATATATTTATTTTTATAAAATAATTAAATTAATTATATTGATTTATTAATGAATTTATATAATAGTAAAGTTTTGGTGAGTTTTTAGTTTTAGTTTCGGAATTATATCAATGGTAAAAATATATATTTTTATAATAAATATTTTCAAACTAAAAATTTGACTATAGATACTTATATGCTGAATTGAAAATATAGAGTTATTTATTAAACTAGCATATTGGAGTTGATTAAAAAGAAAATGTTTACTATAACAAAATAATAGTGAATTTTATACTTCAAAACAATCATGCAAATCTTAGTAGAAATCGAGAATTCCACTTTTACTGTCTCTAAAGATGATTTTGTAGTTTCCCTTGGGGCTGTCATTTAGTTCAAACAAGCCTCCATATGCTCCATGCGCTTGTTTATTGTCTTCATAAGTAATTGTATTCCATCAAGCATCAGGAGGATCTCATCCTTTGGCATCATTCCATTCCAAAAGCACCTTACCAATAATTGATTTCATTTTCCAATAAAGCTCTGTGGTATGGAGATGCAAGGCTAGCACCTCCTAGTATGACCTAAATTGGGTACCCATACAACAACACTTCTATTACCTCCAAATTAAAGAGGTAGTCCCTCCCTTGAGTGACTTCATTCTCTAACTCGTGGAGTTCATGTTGAAATTCAAGCAAAATTTAGTTATGAAAGAGATGAGCAGAGGAATCCACTTTAAAACAAGCACGTGAGCCACCACGACTCCTCAAGCCACCTTAGTCGTGCTGATTTTGACCTTAACAAATCATTGTAGGAACAGAGAGCAGATTCAATGGTGGGGAGGAGTTTTGGGGAAGGATAGAGTGTTGAGAGTGAGGATTGGAGCAGAAGGAGGACTAAGCTTGGGTATGGGGCTAGAGGAGTCACCAATGAAATGGATATAGCATATAGCTAGAAGACTAGAGGTGGATGTTATACAAACATGCTGATAGGTAGAATAATACCCACACAACTAGTCTAGAAAGGGGGAGAAACAACTATCTACATAGGCAGATAAATCAGGGAAGTAAAGCACCAGAGAAGGGATGCTCGTGCATCATGGATGGAATGAATAAAAAGAATTAACCACCATCAGAGCCATAGTCAAGAATGGGCTGAGCACCATAAAGAGACAGGTTGGGAAGAGATCAAGATGATGAGTGCACATTAAGGAGAAACCATAAAGGGGAATGCTTGACAACTACCAAATGTAAAAATGGAGGCTAGTCATATCAGGTGGGTAAGGGATGACCTGGCATGTCCTCACCATTCATGGCTTGGCATGGCAGTTATCTCATCTCCCTCCCACACTTCATATCTCTTATCACCCTATAGGATATTTATTTTGATACTTAATATTTATGTCTAAATATTTTTTTCTTTTTTAATATTAGAATATGGAGGTATATAAATACTTCTTTCATAATTTAAATGAATATGTAATAAGAATCTAATGTAAGATTTTTTATTTTATATTTTTATTTGATGTAAATTCAATTAAAAAATAAATTATCCAAATTTATTTTTAAATAATTTTAATTTTAATTTACTTTTACTAAAATTAATCTAATATAAAGATGAGAAGTTCTAAATTTATTGAATAATATAAAATTATACTCAAAGATTAAGAATTTTAAAATATTAATAATTAAAATTTATTGAATTAATACTACAATAATTTCCAAAATGCTTTTTTCTTTTTCTTTTTATTAACATAAATAAAATATTAACTAATCTTAATTAATCACTCATTTCTTAAATTCCATTAAACCATATTAATTTTAATAAACGTTAATCATCCTCATATATAAAAGACACCAAATATCAATAATATCACTTTTAATTAAATATTTAAAATTAAAACACCAATATTTGTAAAATAATTATACATATATAAGAACAAATAGATATGTAACATTGTAGAAGTTTATATCTTATCATATTTCCTTCAATACGAGTGGCTGAATAAGGGGGAGGCATCTCTAAAATGCTAATCCTATAACATCGCTTTTACAAGATTTTAATATTCCCTTCATTCCATTGTGTAGACTATAATAAGTCATTGTCTGTACTTAAAATTAAATAAAAGATTTGAAAGCAACTTTGGAGATTTGAAAGGTTTAATTTAAAGGTACTGTGGGTGAGCTATACCATTTCGAATTTTACATCTCAATCGACACATCATTCGATGCAATTTTTAATTTTAGTTTTTTCAGACACACGGAGGCTAACCTTACAAGTTTCATAAACCAATAATTGAAAATATATTAAAAGATTAATAATTGATGATAACAAGAAACATTATATTATATTATTAAAACAAGAAACAAAGTAAATGCAAATGCTAACTTTAAGTAACATTTTTTTTGAATTGGAATTTTTTTCTGCGAATGTTAACTTTAATAATGGATGACAGAGGAACATTAAAATATTTTAACTAACATTGTCTAGATTTAAGTTAAAAAGATCAACCACGAATGATAAGATGAGGATATTAATACGTGGTAATATCCCAAGAAACAAAAATATAAAACTTTGTTTTAGTTTAGATTAAAATGATTATTTAAATTATTAATAATTTATGAAATATTAAAGCGTTTAATTAATTTTGTTTTTTTTAAAAATTAATTTAGTTGTTAATTAGTATTAGAGATAATTATTGAAAAGAAATCATACTACGTAAAATAATTGGTGATTTATAAATGAGATACACTTATATGTCTACAAAATGTCTCTAGGTGTTGAGTTTGTTTCCTTATGTCTGGAAAAAATGAGTTTTTAGTCAATCAAAAGTAGTTTTAGGTTTTACTTTAAGACTAAAAGGTGGCTACAATTTAGATAACATTCATAAGAAAGCTATATGTCTCTAGGTATTGAGTTATTAACTTGTTTCCTTATATCCAAGGAAGATAAGTTTTTAGCTAACAAAAAACAACGTTAGGGCTTACTTTAGGATTAATTTGTGGTTTCAGCTTTGATAATATTCACAAGAAAGCTAGTGTCCCTTATGGTCATCGTTGATACCTTTAATTGAGTCACATACTTTCGAATAACATTTAATCTTATCCCTGGAGGTAGCCCAAGTGGTTGAGAAAATGGTTTGTTTTCCCCTCCATCGAGGATTGATTCCCGTGGAGGGACATATTAACTTGTTGTGATAAGACTGTGATAACACTGAAAGAGTAAGCACTCTCTTTTTCAAGAACATCTTGGCTCTTACAAAATCATAAAATTATTGATATATGTAACTTACATGTGGTTAGATATACTCTTAGTGTTACATTATAAATTGAAATATTTAATTTTAACATCACCCAAAAAAAACTTAATCGAAGTATAAAATCATATATTTATTCTATTTCAATTTTCTATTTTAATTCTTTTTGATATATAATTATGATAATTAAAACATAATTAAAAAAACAAAAAAACATACCAAGAAAGCAACAACGAAAAAACGGCTTTTTCACTGGCAAAGATTTCCTACAACCACCTTTCATAAAGAGAATCTCCATTTTTGATATTGTCATTTCAAAACTATTTCCATCTTTTAAGTCGAAGTGACTTCTTATACACCCATCTAAATAAAGTACAATTACCAACCAACGCTCCTCCCTTGACTACTTGCCTACAATTACCAACCAATGTTCCTCCCTTTGACTACTTGGCTATTTTGGTGAAGTATTGGTTATTATAATTTTTCCTTAAAAAGTGGACATCTTGGTAGGAGAACATTTCTCACAATTACATTGACAATGACATTAATACTAGGCGTGACTTTAATAGTAGGTTTGATGACTTCTTGGTAGGAGAACATTTCTCACAGAGACATTAATACTCGGCTATTTTGGTGAAGCGTTGGTCATTATAATTTTCCCTTAAAGAGTGGACAAGGTGGACATTGGGTAGGAGAACATTTCTCAAAATGACATTGATTAACTCATGTTGGCTAAAGGAACATGGTGAAGGATAATATAGGTATGATCTCTACTAACCATTATTCCCCTTTTGACTATTTTAACTTTTCGTTGACTAAACATAAGAAAATATCTATATATATATTATACAAATTACTATTTTTTTTATAAATTAAAATTATTTTTACAATACATTAAAGTATTAATACTAATAAAATTTGGTGGGTTAGTTTAAGCAGATGAGTATTTTGAGCTTTACGTAAGAGATTTTTGAGTTAGTTTTTTTGGTTGGTTGCCTTAGTTGCATGTTTTACTCATTATCTTTATTGCATTACGTGTACCAATCAAGATTCGAGAGTTTCCATTTGATATTATCTGTGAATGTGGGAAAGTGATATTCAAAGTTCTACCATGTCATCCATTCGAAATATTTTGGGTCTGGGGTTCCGGGGCGATGTCATCCATTTTCACGCCTTCCACATGGCCTGGGCCCCACATAAGTCTTGAACCCCTTTAGTTTTATTTCTTTCACGTTATATGTGATTCAAGCTTTTCCATCTTGCTGTGCCAATGCTTAACATCCGACCCCACCCACCACACTGTCTTGGAATTTTGATCTCGATGAGACTTTCCCAACCTCCCAATGAATTATTTGAGGTATCAAACCCCCAAGGCACATGGCCGGTTATACAATGCTTCACTGATATTGACAATCCAAATACCTTTTTCCTTCATGATTGGTTATAACACCTGAACACATGGTTGTATCAATGATCCAAATGGATCCAAGAATGCCCTCTAAGTCTTCATGAAACTTTAAAAAAATCGTGCCCAAGGGCAAAATCCTCTAAAGGATCGAAAATATCACAAAAGGGATGCTTTTAGCATGGCGGAGAAACCCTTCAGAATGAAGAGAAACACTATTGGAAGGCCCAAAACCCATGAAATCGTGAATAAAACAGAGTAACTGAAGGTGGAGCAAGTAAGGCACAATAGCCGTCCAATCTGGCCGATCAACGGTCCAGATTGGATCAGCAATCACAATCGGTGGTGACCTTCAACAGAGATTGGCGGGATCCACATGAGACTTGTGACAACGATCAACGTAATCAACGGGATCCACATAAGGCATGTGATGACGATTGGTGGAGTTAATCTGGACCATCGATCAAGCACGCAGATCAACGACCCATATTACATCGCCAGATAGCTATCGGGGGAATACAGAAGCGCTACAACGATGAAAGGGTTATTGCGATAAGCGATTACGATATATCGCATTACTGCATCACATCGGAACTATACAGAGGGCCGATATCAACACACCATGCGACAACTGGATGTGATAATAGTATAAAGGAAACTTGATATAATTTCAAGTCCATAACAGAGCCATTTTAGTGTATGTTCGTGATTCTGTTGTATTTCCAAAACACAAAGGGATGGAGCCCTTCCGATATGCGATAGTGACTGGTGAACGGACCCGATAGGGGAATGAAGCATGTTTAAGAACTTTTAAAGTCTGATATATTCGATTTTGACAGAATTTCTCTGTGCAAATGCATTTTCACTGTGAAAATAGAGCGCGACTGTTTCAAAGGTTCCAGAGGCTCGAGGCATTCTTACATTATAGAAATGGTGGCCACCTCGTCTTTTGGCATTAAGCATTGATTGCATAACGCTGTAAAAGGGATTCGAAGCAAGTAAGAGGTTGGGGAGACTGAGAGCCGAGGATATGAAACGAGCAGGCAACGTGGTTGGCTTTAAAAGCCATAGATAGAGAGCATAAGGAGGAGAGCAGTATTCAGGAAAATGCCGAGACAGAGTTTAGGACAGAGAGCATTAGGGGAGTCTGTGTACTCCTGGACCATGTGATGTAGCCCAGGAGTATTGGGTGAACTCCTTATTAAATTTGCTGTGTCATGTGTTATCTATTATGTTTTGTTACCACTTCATTGTCTGTGCATTTCACAATCTTATCGATCCATTGCATATAATGGCATAGACTAATCCATGCAGATAGGTCTGTAATATCTTATTAATTGTCTTAGATCTCATTAGAAGATCAAGTGGTATTAGAGCTGTAGGTTGCTAAGGTTAGACAAGCTTGTGCTGCACTGTTAGTGAATGATAACTAGATCAAATATTAAATTAGGAGAAGGAGGATTGGTTGAAACTAACCCATAAATTGGTAGATTCTATCCTAAGAGGGAAATGTCAGAAGAAATTCCCTTGGAATTAGACTCTTAGTTCATGGACAGTTTCATGACTATGAGAGCCATGGTAGAAGAAATGTATAGAGAATTTAAGAAAGGTCAAAGTAAATATTTTTCCACTTCCAAACAAGACAAAGGAACAAAATAATCTCTTATAGATGGCCATTTTGAAGGCAAAGGGAAAGGAAAAGAGGTTCCTCTGTCCACACCTCCTGATAGCCCTGAAAATAAAAAGAGGAAAACATTTTTAATTAAATTAGATGTTAAATTTGACTTGCCTGTTTATGATGGAGAGTTGAATGCAGAGAAGCTAGATAACTGGATCAGACAGATTGATGTGTATTGCAGGGTGCAGAATATTGATTCAGACAAGAGTAAAATTCAGCTGGCTAGCGTACGCCTTGGAGGAACTTCCTTGGTATGGTGGGAAGACAAGACACAAGATGACTTGAAGAAGCATGGTAAAATTCTTTCTGTCTAGAGTGAATTTGTTTCTGCAATTAAAAAACAATTCTATCTGCTAGCTTATATGCAACAAGCTATTATGAGCTAGAAAACTCTTCGCCAATTAAAACGGAAAAGTGTACAAAGCTACACTCAAGAATTTAGAAAAAGAGCTTTGATTCTAGGAATTTCTTTAGACTCACCTGAAACTTTGCTGAAGTATATAGGTGGTCTACAAAGTTATTTGAGACATACCATTCTCATGTTTAACCCTACTATAACATAGATGAGGTATCTGTTCAGGCTACCCATCTAGAGGCTAGAGGCAAGAATGTGAACCCAAAGATTGGGGGATCATCAAAACCCACTGCAAGCAAGAACAAGGAAAAGAGGAAGCAGAAATGGAAAGAGAGGAAGGCCAATACTGTACAAAAGACCAAACCTTCATGCACTCACTCCAAGAAGGATGGACATGATGATGAACATTGCTAGTCTTTGCATCCGGAGCTGAAATCCAAGAAGTTCGATGGAAAGAAGAAGAAGGCAGCTGCTACTATTAAGAGAGATTTGGGGTCAGACTCAGGTGATGAAACAAACGTCATAGCCACATGTATACAAGGTCAAAATTCTGAAGCATCTTCTAGTAATTCTGCCAAAACTATTGATAGTGAAGAAAATGAGAGAAGAAGACATGAGCTTTTTCATATTAGAGTTATTTCCAAACATCAAAAGATTGATACTTTGTTTGATAGTGGCTCACAAGTAAACTTAATTTTTGAAGCAATTGTAAAGAAACTGGGATTACGAACCACACCTCACAAGAAACCATATCCATTGGGTTGGTTATGTGATAAAACAAAGCTACAAGTGACTAGACAATGTAAACTTAAGTTTGCCATTGGTTCAACATTTGTAGATGAGGTTGAGTTGGATGTAATTCCCTTGGATATATGTGGAATTGTTTTAGGAAGTCCTTACTTGAAAAGCAATTTTCTATAGAGTAGAAAATAAGTATCAACTTGTCAAAGAGGGAATAGAATATATTGTAAAAGAACACAAACTCAAAAATAATTGTACTCTCATAAACTCAGGGCAAATGAAGAGGACTGTAAATTCATGTAAGCAATTTTTACTGATGGTCGTAAAGGAAAAGAAACCTAAAAAAAAAATATATTTGAGGGCTGTGATGCTAAACAAAAAGCTGATTTAGAAAAGGTGTTTCAGAATATGATATCTTATTTCAAGAACCTAAAGGTCTGCCACCAAAAAGGGAAATTGTACATGATATTAATTTGCATCAAGATGCCCCATTGCCTAACATCAGAATGTACAAGTTATCTGCTTTAGAGAATGTAGAAATCAAGAAGTAGGTACAGGAGTTGCTTGAGAAAGGGTTCATAAGACCAAGCACATCGCCATGCGGATCCCCAATAGTGTTGGTGAGAAAGAAGGATGGTTCGTGGAGGATGTGCATTGATTATCGAGCACTGAACAAAATAACGATCAAGAATCGTTATCACCTTCCTCGCATTAATGATCTATTGGATCAGCTAAAAGAGGCTGTTTACTTTTCCAATTTGGACCTATGTAGTGGTTACCATCAGGTCAGAGTAGCAGAGCAAGATGCATGGAAGACTGCTGTCAAAAAAAAGCAAGGGCTGTATGAATGGCTAGTTATGCCTTTTGGCCTAACTAATGCTCCTGCCACTTTCATGAGAGTAATGAATGATGTACTCAAGCATTTTATTGATGATTTTGTAATTGTATATTTGGATGACATTCTTGTATTTAGTAAAACATGGGAAGAACATTCGAAGCATGTGAAGCAGACTCTAGATGTTTTAAAAAAGGAAAATCTCTATGTTAAATGATCAAAATGTGAATTTGGTAAAACATATTTGAATTATTTGGGTGATATTGTAGAGGGTGGTGAATTGAAGATAGATCCCTCTAAAGTTGCAGTCATTGTAAATTGGCCTAAGCCCAAGTCTACTACAGAAGTTAGAAGCTTCTTAGGGGCAACAAAATATTGGAGAAAGTTTATTTCTAAGTTTTCCTTAATTGTAGCTCCCTTACATGCTTTGACAAGATTGAACAAGGTGTTTCAGTGGGGAGGCAAACAACAAAAAGCCTTCGACACCTTCAAAGAAAAAATTAGTACAACACCAGTACTAGCATTGCCAAATCTTCAACAACCATTTGAGATCGAAACAG
>APFE030309539.1:16947-27343 GCA_000404065.3 Pinus taeda
TAGCATTGCCAAATCTTCAACAACCATTTGAGATCGAAACAGATGCCAGTGATTATGCCATGGGAGTAGTGTTGATGCAACATGGTAAACCCATATGCTACCATTCTGAGACTTTTAATTCTGCAGTAATTAATTATCCTACATATGATAAAGAATTGTATGCATTAGTCCAGAGTGTGAAAAAGTGGAAACATTACTTAATGGGCAAATAAACAATTATACATATTGATCATCAACCACTTCAATATTTACACTCACAAACTAAGTTGCAGCTATCAAGGCACTATATGTGGATGGGTTTCCTACAACAGTTTCATATGGTCATCAGATATAAAAAGGGAATACGCAATAAAGTTGTAGATATGTTGTCTAGACCAATCATAAATGCATCTACTATACTTAAACATAACCCAGTAATGCATGAAAGCTACATTGAACAATATGCTCAAGATATAGATTTTAAAGATGTATATGTAGCTTTAAGTAATGGCAAAAAGGTAGAGGAATTGGATTACTATATCAAGGACCAACTCTTGAATCATTTGGGAAAGCTATGCATTCCAAAAATACAGAGAATTAATATAATTAGGGAGGCACATACTTCCCTGATATCAGGTCATTTTGGTGTAAGAAAAAAAATTGCATAGCTGAAAAGATACTGCTATTGGCCAAAAATACATGAAATAGTTTCTAGATATGTAAGAGGGTGTACCATGTGTGCTAAAAGCAAGCCCAACAACAGAAAACTAGGCTTGTACACTCCACTACCAGTTCCTTCTTGTCCTTGGGAAAGTGTTTCCATGGACTTTGTTGGGGGATTGCCAAAATCTAGAAAGGGACATGACTATTTATATGTTATTGTGGATAGGTTCAACAAATTTTATATTTTAATACCTTGTAATAAGTTGATTACAGCTGAACAAACCACGAAATTGTTCTTTCAGCATGTCTGGGTGCATTTTGGGTTACCCACTTCCGCAGTATCTAATCGAGACTCCCGATTTGTTGGGAAGTTTTGGTCAAGTCTGTGGGAATTAATGGACACTAGATTGAAGAAAAGCACAACCTTTCATCCACAAATAGATGGCCAAACAGAGGTAGTCAACAGAACAATGATCCAGTTTCTCAAGGGTTATTGTAGCAAGCATCTCAAGCTTTGGGATAAACATTTATGTTATGTGCAACATGCTTACAACCGTGCTAAACATTCTTATACATGGAGATTTCCTTTTGAGACATGTTTTGGTTTCATACCAAGGTCTCCCTTGGATTTTGTCTTTGAAAAAGACATAGCAGTTGCTAGACACAATGATGTGGACAAATCAACCAGAGATATTGAATATATCCAAGCAATTCACCAGGCAGTGTAGGAACAACTAGAAAAGAGCCAAGCCAAAAAGGTAAGGCATGATAAACATCGGGTGGAGCACAACTTCCAAGTTGTTGACCAAGTCTGGCTATATATCAGCAAGGATAGAATGCAAGGTCAAGGAAAGAAGCTGAAGCCAATAAGATATGGGCCTTTTAAGGTACTTGAGAAAATTGGTGAGAACGCTTTCCACCTTGATCTACCAGCATACATGCACATCTATTCAGTAGTAAATGCAGAAAATTTAAGACTGTTTGAACCTTCATTGATTGAAGATCCTGAAGAGAAAAGGCAATTTCCTTCCATTGATGATATGTTGCCTGAACACCTCAATGAGCTGCAGGAAGATATAGTTCTGGACAGGGAGGTGAGGACAACACACAGAGGAGATGTTGAGTACCTAAGGAATGGACTCAAAGGTCCAAAACCCAGCAATGCAAAATGGGTAGAGATTGGACAAGTGAGGCAACTGTATCCTCACTTGGTTGATGCTTGAAAACCAACTTTTGGTGGTCCAAAGCCTTTTTCAGTGTGAAGGCGTGATCCAAATGGATCCAAGAATGCCCTATAAGTCTTCATGGAACTTTTAAAAAAATCGTGCCCAAGGCCAAAATCCTTTAAAGGATCGAAAATATCGCAAAAGGGATGCTTTTAGCATGGCAGAGAAACCCTTCAGAATGAAGAGAAACACTATCGGAAGGTCCAAAACCCATGAAATTGTGAATAAAACAGAGTAATTGAAGGTGGAGCAAGTGAGGCACAATAGCTATCCGATCTGGTCGATCAACTGTCCAGATCGGGTCGGAAATCACAATCGGTGGTGACCTTCAGCAGAGATCGGCGGGATCCACATGAGACTTGTGACAACGATTAGCGGAATCAGCGGGATCCACATAAGGCATGCGACGACGATTGGTGGAGTTAATCTGGACTATCGATCAAGCGTGCAGATCGACAACCCATATTACATCGCAGGATTGCTATCGAGGGATTACAGAAGTGCTACAACGATGAAAGGGTTATTGTGATGAGAGATTGTGATATATCGCATCGCTGCATCACATCATAACTATACATAGGGCCGATATCAACACACCATGTGACAATCGGATGCGATAGCAGTATAAAGGAAGCTTGATATAATTTCAAGTCTGTAACAGAGCCATTTTAATGTATTATCGCGTTTGTTTTGTATTTCCAAAACACAAAGGGACAGAGCCCTTCCGATATGCGATAGTGACTGGTGAATGGACCCGATAGTGGAATGAAGCATATTTAAGGACTTTTAAAGTTCGATATATTGGATGTTGACGAAATTTATCTATGAAAATGCATTTTCACTGTGGAAACAAAGCACAGTGGTTTCAAAGGTTCCAGAGGCCCGAGGCATTCTTACGTTATAGAAATGGTGGCCACCTCCTCTTTTGGCATTAAGCAATGATTGCATAATGCTATAAACGGGATTCGAAGCAAGCAAGAGGTTGGGGAGATTAAGAGCCGAGGATATGAAATGAACAGGCAACGTGGTTGGCTTTAAAAGCTGCAGACATAGAGCATAAGGAGGAGAGCAGTATTCAGGCAAATGCTGAGACAGAGTTTAGGACAAAGAGCATTAGTGGAGTCTGTGTACTCATAGAGAAATTGAGAGGTTCAAGTAAGCTCTTATTATTGTATTTCTGTTTGGTGTGAGGCTCAAATTAAGCTCACTGTTGGAAACAAAACTATGCTTGAAGACATAATAGAGAGGTCACCACTGAAGGCTAGACTAGGAGATGTAGCCTAGGAGTATTGCGGAACTCCTTATTAAATTTGTTGTGTCATGTGTTATATATTACGTTTTGTTACTGCTTCATTGTCTATGCATTTCGCAATCTTATCGATCCATTGCATATAATGACATAGACTAATCCATGCACATAGGTCTATAATACCTTATTAATTGTTTTAGATCTCATTAGTAGATCAATCGAGGCTTAACACCTTTCCTAAAAAAGTCTAAGGGATTACCACTGCATGCAAATACATGGGATTACACCCATTTGGCTTTACATAACTCTTTAGAGCTATCCCTCATGAGCTTGATGTCATTTTAGATTTCATTGGCCCGTGACATGTATATGGAGTACCTGTGGTGATTTCACATTCACCAACCTCCCGCTATCTCTTCTGAGCTTTCCAAGGCCTCGACCTAGCCTAGGGATACATAGGTATCTAGACCTATATTTATGTATCAAAAACATTATCCTTCATGAGATTATGACTAAATACTTGCCTGATAGCCAAGTAATTTTAGTGTAGACATCCATTAAATTAATAGAGATCTGTGTATATCTTCTATATAGAATCAATTGGACCAATTGAAGTCTCAGGAATAATAAAAGAGTAATCCACTCTTAAGTATTAACTCAAGTAGTTATCGTCTTTGTGACCAGTTAATATGGATAATACATAGGACGTGAATAGACGTTAATATATCAGTCTCCAGGGATCAAACATCCCTTATCATCTACACAATAGTTAGCATTAATTTTATGCATTAGAATTTAGCATCCCTATCAGCAATGTAGGCATTTAACCAACACACTACTCTGTGCGAAACCTCTAGCTTGCTTGGCTTACAGGTTAGAAAGTAAACCTACTAACCATTGCTTTTAATATAGTATTATCATTGTAGAGAGGCAACCATCTCTTTTATGGTCAAGCACTTACAAGATTCACACATTCATTGCATATGAGTCATTTAGACTAGGATTATGTCCATTCATTTTTATTATGGCCCTTTATACAAATTTTAAACTCTTAAAAAATCACAAAGTTTTAGGCCTCTCGACCAATAATAAATAGAATACAAGCCCATGGGCACATACAATAACCTTTTTATTACTCAGGAAATATACAAGAATTCACCAATCCTTAAGCAAGTAGAAAATCAGATTTCATGTCATATGACAGGGATTAAACCAACACATTGAATCCATATCGATATAGACCTTAGGCCAACATAGGATCTTAAACCATTCCACATCCATGCCTTGGAGACAACAATGTTCATTTAGACAAGAATACCTCATCCTTCAGCATTATAAGCCTTGTTAAAGAAATGCATTAAACAAGCATAAAACATTCATAAATGAGAGTCATAAACAAACACTTATCTTTGATAAATTGAGCTGGGCAACTGAGATTGGGACTTCAACTCTCCACCCAAACTTTGACACACTACAACCAAGACTTTCTTGTAGTATTCACTCCCAATCCATATTCCAGAGCATGAGGATGAGTGCTTAAGGTATTAAACTAGTTTTTCCTATTGAAACAGGGACTCCAAAGAACTATCCACCTCCACCCACCAATTAATTCATGCAGTCAATATCTCATAGGGAATCCAAAGGTCCACCATCTCCACCCTTTAGCTACTCCTCTAAGAATTATGGCTCTACCAATATAGGTTGGAATAGGGAATCCAAAGGCTTACCACCTCCACCCTAAATCGAATGAGGGACTCCAAAGGCTTAACACCTCCACCCTTAACAATTCCTTCACACAATGGTTCCACCCAATCCTAGGAATCCATAATCCATTGTAAAATCTAGAAAACAAGCAAAGGGGGGAATAAAGAACTCTCCTTACCAGAATACAAGGAACAAGTCTCCACCCAAGCTATCAAGGGAATCCAAAGAAAACCATCTCCACCCTCTAGTCTTATAAGGAATCCAAAGACTATTGTCCTCAAATGGAACATATTTTTCCACCTCCCAATGCTAAACTAAAGGTCTTCTCTATTCCTTGCATTCTAGTAGCGACATAGATCTACATGCTCTTTTCCTCCCATGTTATGCTTTTCTTTCCTCCTATGTAGTGAAATTAATTTTTCTGCGATCATCTTTCTGAGGCTTTCTTTTCTTTGTCTTGTTTCTCCAACTTCTTTCTTTATTTTCTCTCATTCTATATTGTTATCTATGTCTTTATATGTATCATTATTGTTCCTTATTAATGCATGAGAGGCCCCCCCTATGCGTATGCTCTGCCTTCCTATGCATGTGTACAGTCTCCTCTCCTTGAGAACACTTGTCCTCCATTAGGTCGTTGCAACCATTTTTGGTTGTGTGGGTGTAAGTTCTCTATCGCCCCTAACTCCCCTTCTTAGCCATAGTGGTTATGTATTTTCTAAGTGGTGGTGGCGATGTTGTTGTGTTAGGTCTCTGCCCCATTCTCCTATTGGTTTACTTCAACTATCCCAATTGCCCATGCAACTTATCCTTCATCATTTTTTGTCCTTTCTTCCTTGTGAATTTGTCCAAGGAAAGAATGCTTATTTTTTCCTTCTTTCCAATTCCATTTAATTTTTAAAACCAGTCCATTTAAGGCACACCTTCCGGCCTTCAATCATTGTCATGAAACAAGTTAAGCTTCCTTCAAATCCCAAGCACCCTCCTTCCTCAAACTTTGGAATCTGTCCCCCAATTCTTAGGCCCTTTATAATTATAGTCAAAATACATGAAATATTTACAATGTATGTAGAACAATGTAAACTTTGAAATGGGAACTGATACTATTAACTGTTTCATAGAGATAGAAAAAGAGTGATCCGATTTTGAAAAGGGGGGATGCAGAACACACATATTTTTTTTAGAGCATAGTTTTTGGAACTTTAATTTTTTTATGTACATTACGTTTTAGAAAGTTAGTAATATGCATGCTGATTTAAAAAAGTGGTGATTCTACATCAGACCCTTTTTTTGATCTGCTTTGGCAAGTATTGATGGACGATTCGATACATTTCAAATGCACCGATGGTGCAAGTAGGCACACTTGGAATCTTGCTTTTGCGGCTTGGGTGATTTATTATCCATCTAACCAGTTGATGGTGTCGAGGGGAGTATATATTGGCTCTACTTCGAACAACATTGCCGAATACACTGTCTTTCTTAATTTACTATCTGAAGCAATATCTTATGGGATTGATTCATTGGTAGTTTATCTAGACTCACAATTGGTGGTCTCGCAGTTAAATAACACTTATCGAGTTCGTGATCCTTATTTATATTGCCAATTTTTGGGACTGAGAGTGTTGTAATGATCATTTATTTATATCACATATGTTCACATTCCATGATCTGATAATTCATTAGTAGACTCTATTGCTAATCAAGCATTAGATTGGCACACTAATCATTCATCAAATTAAATAACATAAAAAAAATTGAATATGTATATATATCATAGAATCACCTGCATATAGATGGAATGTTCAAAAAATAATATACAAAATTGGGACATGATTCCCTCAAAATTTGGGCTTATGCCCATAACAATATCCAGTCATACATAGATCTATCGATTGAGCTGACTTAGGATGAGCCGCTAAAAAGTTAACCACAACATTGGCTACATGCCGAAGTATCTGGACCTAGTCCCATGGCACCCCTATCACACAGTGCTACATTTTTATAGAAATTTTTGGGCACTTCAACCCCAATCATAAATGTCCATAAATTGAGGGCTCCTAAGTCCCTAAAGGTGTTGCTTCACTGCCTAAAGGAACAAGGTCAGCTGATTACATCATCTCCCAGAAGTTCTCCACTGAAAACCGCTCATAAATGGTCAAAACTGGACCATACTGAAAGCTCAATGCAGAGGGTGCGATGCATATCACCTTTCCAGTGCACAAGGTGTGATGCATACTGATTTTCTCCTCTGTAGGGTGCGATGGTCGGGAATGGACAAATGGCAGGGACAAAAACATGAGGTGGAAGATCATGGAATCTTCCAGAAGCTTCCCCTCTGACACTTGCCTCTCCATTTTCGACCAGGGATGAGTAAGAGATCATCATTCTCCAAGTGGAAGCAAGAACTATCAGAGAGAAGACACTAATCAAGACCACAGAAGATGACTCACCTCCCTATAATCATCTATATATGGATCCCTCATCACAGAGATCCAGAGGCTGGAATTTTGTATCTTATAGAGAAGTGTTGTTGGTTTTCTGGTGTACATTCATAGTGTTGGGTGATCTAAGCTTATCTTGAGGTGAAGAAGGGCTTCTTAGCTGGAGGATGATTCTAGGTCAAAGCACATGGTTGTGATCCTCTTGCTACTTTTCATCTTAATAAAGATATTCTTGTTTCCTTCAATATTCTTGTGTACTTGTTTATATATGCATTTATATGGTTAATACACATCTGATCCTGTATTATTTATAAATTTAGATCCTTGTTTCTTCGATAGTAGTATGTTGTTGTGATTCCACAGGTTCTTTTGAAGCTAGGCAGACAAAGAAGAAGTGGTGAAGCTCTATCAAGAAGGAGAGGAAATCAAGCAAAAGACTCAGGTTGGTCTTCTTGGTTCTCCTCTTGTCTATTTTTATAAAAGAAAACAATAGTAGACTTTGATTGTTTGTTTCTAAGATAGCCACCCATCTTAGTGGGAATAACAGCATCCGAGTGGACACTATTCCCGAATAACAGGCACTCAAATTCTTTAAAGTTCTTGAGTGAGATGGATCAGACTAGTGAGGTGCTAGAAAGAGCAAGACAAGCATGTATTCTTTCTAAACTGAAGAAAATGGACAAATTATGAAGATTTCCCCAAAACCGAGCATGTAAGATGTATTCTTCTCATTAACTTGAAAATCAACATATCATAGAAGTGAAATGAAACGTGAGAGTACAGAACATTCAAACATATGCAACGTAAGAAACTATGTCAAAATGCCATAACACAGTTATTCCATCAAAATAGTTGCAATTCATTCATTAAATTTTTGCCAAACACTGATTACACTAGTGTCTTTCATCAATACAACAACATCCAACTAAGTCCAACCTCTTCCATGAGTGAAGAAGGGAATGATATAGATATCAAAACAACCTTCTCTCATCCTCAGAGGTTGAATCCCTGAGTTGAAGAAGAGATCCACAAAAATATGAACCGATACCTAGAGTGTAGGGAGGTCCAGGTGACTCCTCCGTAATTACAATGAAACTGATTCATTTGACTTCATGATGATATTTATCCAAAGTATTTATCTTAGGTAACTTATCCACATGATATTTACATTTACTTTCAACAATTACATGATCAAAATCATCATTTCCCAAGATGAAAATCAAATTTGCAGAAAAAAAAAACTCAGAAAAATCATAAAACTACTCAGTTCGCAGCGAAAGTGCCACGCACACCCTCCATCTTGCAACGGAGCTTTGGATGCGTTCCCTTTGTCCAAACTAGGTTTAGTATAGCTTGTTGGAAAGCTTATCCTGTCTACTTTCTAGATATGTCTTTAGTTTGCAGAAGGGAGTTGATTTCCACTATCAAAAATTGTTTCTCCCAAGACTGCTGAGTGTGCAGCGCCAAGGTGAAAAAGGAGGCATAACTGTAGTTTTTTTAGTGTTTTTTGACTTTTTAACCTGCCATTTGGACCAAACAAGCATAGCAAAGTTGTTTTCTTTCATGTATTCATCATTCTGAATGTGATGGTGGTCTCATTTTAGACAAAAGATGCCTCAAACAAAAGCGCTGCGTGCCTCGCTTTCCAATTGTCACAAAATTGTCTAGGAATGTACAAAATTTCCAAAATTTTCAGAAATGCTCAAAAATTTGCCAAAATTTGTTGAATGATGACTGATGGCATGGCTTAGGCATGGAGTGAGGCCTCAACAAGTATATCAAGCCTCCTTTTCTCTTCTTGCATGGTTAGGGTTTCAATTTGGGCATTTTCCCTCTTAAGCTTTGACCTTGCAATTTTTTTTATCATGGCATAATGCTTTGCCATCTTTCTCTGAATGTCATTGTCTTTGTTGGCCTTCTCTAGGAGCTTCTCCAAATGCTGGTTAATCCTTCCTCCCTTATGTGGCCTTCTCTCTTCCCTCTCTTTTCCTCCATGAAATCTATGTTTCTCTTCTTCCATAGTGTCTTGGCTAGAAACCCTAGGGAGTTGAATTGGGAGTGAAATGTAGGTTTAGGGAGTGGAGAATGGGTGGAAAAAATTAAGGAGATAGGGGAAGGGATTGTCAAATTGAGGGAGGTGACAGGGAGTAGAAATGTTGTGGGATTTGGGAGCTTAGGGAATTGAGATACCTAGGTCTTAGGGTTTAGAGAATAAAGGGTTTTGAGGAAAGGGAATGGTAGTATAAGGGCAGGGATAGGGTTTTTAGATATGTAGGAAGGGTAGTGAAAGTCGTAGGAAGTATATTTGGAAATTGGGAATGAAACTAAGGCTTTTAGCAAGGAAGACACCAAATTTTTATAGAAGATTCAAACACCACTAAAATTTTCCTTTAGGAATACTAAGAGGTGGCATTAGATGTTACTTACTTACTAGGGGGTGGAGAACCATTTTCTAAGGGTTTGGAGGACCTACACAAAGTTTGGAAGCTTTCAAGTGAAATTGGGCAGGTGCACCCTCAATCTGCCAGGTGCGCAACTCCGACTTCAAATAAATGTTTGATTGCCTTCTCGAAGTCCAAATTTATCTCATGATAGTTCATTGGAAATATTTCTCTCTTGGATACACAATGGAGCTATAAAACACTGAAAATGATTGAGTATAGCCCCTTAAAAATCAATTCTCCCAACATTGGTCAAAAAGTGCAAAATGGGGGTGCAAAAATGTAGTGTGGTCTTGCAGGCAACTTTTGGAGGCCTTCCTCAACTCCAAATTGAGCTCATGTGTTAGGTCCCTATAATACTAGTGATTACCCTATTACTATTGTAGTTGTATCTCTTATTAATATTGATGATCCCCTATTGTACCCATATTTTTATTACTGTGCCCCATAGAATCCCTCTATTGTTATTTTTGTGGCTTTATATTATTATTGTTAGGTTGACTGGGTTATATTGTGACTCCATAGACTCCTATATATAGAAATGAGGTTTTGTCATTTGAATCATCCAAGAATTGTTCATTTGTGTAATGTAAAGGAGGTTGTTCCCTCGAAGAGGCTGAATTCTAAGGCGTTGATCTCTCTTTTCTATCTTTTTGTGAGATGGTTCCATAACATTTGGTATCAGAGCTTTGGATT
>APFE030309539.1:32758-50705 GCA_000404065.3 Pinus taeda
TATAGAAAGGAGTTTTTGTCATTTGAATCATCCAAGAATTGTTCATTTGTGTAATGTAAAGGAGGTTGCCCCCTCGAAGAGGCTGAATTCTAAGGCGTTGATCTCTCTTTTCTATCTTTTTGTGAGATGGTTCCATAACATCATGATAGCTCATTCGAAATCTCTTCTAGTCTAGTTATCATTTGACTTTGACATTTTGATTCTTGGCATCTGGAACTCTAATTTGGTAGCTTGGGAGTCATGAACTTATTACAAATTGAATAACATAAAATTACATAGTGAAAATATAAAGATTTACATTTGAACTCAAAATTACATGATGAAATAAGCAATTCTCTTTACAAATCATCTTCACATTGTGAAGAGATGTTATTTGATCACCCTTTACTTGCTGGTCTTATGCAATGGAATGGAGTTTTATTGGAACCGTGGAAACCCTAATGACCAAATGAAACCTTGAAGAACTTACTTTCAAGATGACATGATCACCTCATGAATGATACAAATGGCATGATAAAATTAGCTTTATGAATGATGTATAGTCAACAAGATATGAAACTATTCCAGGAAGTAATCACTTTTAGGGAAGAGTGATGTTTCTAGACTAGGATTATCATTAGTGACTAATTTTTTGTATGCCCTAGTGGAATGATAAAAAAAATTGAGTGGGACTCTTAAAATGATATGAAAAGAGGAGTTTTGATCACTGATGGCAGGATGCAAATACTGACACTAACATTGGCTCCAACTGGGGATGGTAGCTCCTTGGAGGTGCCAAGAACACCATAGACCAAGTGCCTATCCATTGGGCATGGAGTCAGAAGATAAAGACTAAATGAAAACTGAAAACTTGACTCAATAAACTGACTCAAGACTCACTGAAAACTAACTGAAAAGAAGATGCTCATAATTGAGCTTATTTAACAAAAACTACTCTAACTGATCCATTCTTCACCTGATCAGGTGAAATGGAATAGCCAATGCAACCATGTAAGCATTGTGGCTGCTATTTGAATTCTCTGCAAGTGCTTGCTTATGAGCAAGAAGAGAGAACCACTGAAAGAAACTCCCATGAAAACTTGAAATCAGATTGAATCTTGATGAAATTGCAAAGCATGAGCCCTCCGAATGACCTCAAAAATGCTACCAAAGGATCTTCATAGGAATACATATTGATTCCCAGCCCATATAATACATTACTCTTCTGCTCTGGGTAGTCTTCATACCTTGATTTTAAATTTTTCCCAATATTCGTGCTTTCTTCCCTTGATGCTTGCAACAAGTTGACAAAAGGATCCCGAAACTCGTGAATGACTAATTTTTCTTGATGATCAACAACAAAACAAGAATCTTCTTCATTACTATCCTGATATGATTGCAAATTTTCAGATGAGCTTTGTAATGAGACTCCTGTTGAAAATGAAAAAAAAACCGACTGTCGAACCAAGTTTATGTCAACAGTCTTTTCAGGCTCACAATTAGATAATGGAGAAGGAATTTTACTGTAGATACTATCCAACACATCATCTATTGGGTCATGAAAAACTTGAAAACACTGTTGCAACCTATTTTTCATTGGTTCTAATGAGATTGCGCGACTTTCTATAGGCTGCTCATCCTTTGCTTTAGAGATATTATGAAAATTTTCCCGCTAAAAACTGAGAAGCTTCAAAACATAATGGTATAGAATCATCTTGCATCATTTTATTATATGTTTCAGCTTCCAAGCCTTCATCAACAATTTGAAATTCAATGGAATTTGGTGGCTGCAAATCTAGAGCTAAGGAGGATTCTATGTTGCAAATGATTTCCTCAAAAACCAATTGAGGAGAAGGTTTATCATTTATAATGTTGACCACTCGCTTATCTGCTTGCTTATAGTTTTTCTCTTATTTTTTGTAAATGAGGAGAAACACAAGGGTAAGGAGCTCTGATCAAGAATTTCATTATCCTTTTGATTGTCAAGATCAAAACTTAATGACTGCTGATTTATGATTGCATCAAAGTTGTCTCTAATGAACTGAAATAAAGTAAAATAAAGAGGCAAAGATCCCTCACTTACTTTCAAATTTTTTGTACTTTCCTCCTCACTGTCATAGCTGATATGCATCGGCTGATCACTATATTCGAGCTGCTGAAACTGAACTTCCTCCTCCCACAAACCAACTGTTGATTGGTCCGCAAGATTAGCTTCTATTTGGATAGCATAATCATCGTCATACTGATCAAACTTTGGCAAATCATCAAAAGTAATTTCATCAAACATACACATTAAATCAACAGATTATTTCTCCTCAGATTGATCTATAAATCCATTTTCTAAGCTATGGTAGATGGGATTAGCAGGCAAGTGTTTAGGGCTAGCAACCTCTTCTTCTTCTGGGATAAGTGGGTCATTGTGATCTTGAACGGAAAATTCAACTCTCTCACAGTGATATTTTTCATCATTTCCTCCACTGCTCTCACCAAAATGTCGAGCTTTACCTCTGAAGATGTCAGGTGTTTTGCATTTATGTTCTCCCTCTTTTCTTCCTTCAACTTTGCCCTTTTGATCAGCATATTAGCCTCTACATCTACTGCATTGTTCTACATCTCTTCAAGTGTTGCAAGGTTCCTTTCTCTCAGCTGAAACTCAATTTCCGGATCAAAGGAATCCGGGTAATGTAAGAGAGCTAAGACGGGAGAAGGTCTTATATTAGCAAGTATTGAATAATAGACTTAATTGAATCTGGGAGAAAATTGTTGTACTGTCTCCCCTGACTGTCTTTTCCACTGGTGATACTCTTCTAGAATGAGGAAAGGGTTTTATTTGACCACCCACTTGTCAAGGAAAACTTTGATAAACTACGGGAAATCTGAGATGCTTGTAGTTGGTAGGTTTTTTAACCAACTCTTGACTTTGCATTACAAAGAAAGAGAAAATAGCCTAACACTGACATCCTCTTCATCAACTTCAAAAAGGCCAAGGAAAGTCTCAAAATTATGCATATGTCTCTCTGCAGTGATGTTTTCACATTCACCATCAAACCTTGGCAGATATAGGTAATGACTTTTAGGGAAAGCATGGAGTATAGGAGGTAAGATGAGTGGTTTGTATCTATTTGGAATTTTACAAGGTGTAGGAGTATGTACAGAATTTGGAGGATCAGTGTTGATCTCTTGAGGTTCATCAATTTGAAGATGGTCATAATAAGAATCGGAAAAAGGGTCTGGACCAAGATCAAAGGTGTACGGGGAATTTGTATTTACAACCGTCAAAGGAAAGGAATCCAATGGAGTTTCATGATCTTTTCTCAAACATAATATACCTTAGAAAACTTTCTGGAAATTATCAGGAAAAGAGAAGAAATATTTCATGATAAACAACATGATGTCTTGAATAAAAGTCCAAGTTGAATACTTGATCTTCCCATGTTGTCCTTTCATATTTGTTGGCAAGGTTCATCCTCCAGTGGAGTCTTTGGGTTTGATTTTCAAACTGATTTGGAGTTTCCAGGTGAATGATTTCAACCTTCGTGTGCCTGATCACTGTCCACCATCAACAATTAGATCTAAACTTTGTCGCACACCCAGGGAAAATGAATCTTTTTTAGAATCTGAACTCGGATATTCCACAGTTTTCATCTTTGCTTTTGTCGACGTTTCGAGTCTAGACCAAGACTCATCATCAGGACTTGTTTTTACAAAGGAGAGAGACAGTAGAGATAAATAAGGTTAGGTTGAGATGAGAGCCGACCAGCTTAATGATTAAGAATTAACCAGATATTTAATATTTTTATATATTTATAATTATCCTGAAATATTAAAGCTCTCTTTTTTATTTTTGTTAAAGCTCTTTTTTAATTTTATTATACATGTATATAACTATTAAAGTTTTTTATTAATTACATTTAAGTGCATTATTTTTATAATAAGTTATTTGGTTATATTTTTTTAATAATTATGTTTTGGTTAATAGTAACTTATGTTTTAGTTAATAGTAACTTATAGTAATTTATTTTATAACCTATAGTAATTTAGTTTATATATGTTTAACGTTTTACAAGTTTTTAGTTTCTTATGAGGTTAATGTATTATTTAATGTTGTGTTATATTTTTTTTTTTTTAATTATGTTTTAGTTAATAGTAACTTATAGTAATTTAGTTTATAACCTATAGTAATTTAGTTTATATATGCTTAATTTTTTTCAAGTTTTTAGTTTCTTATGAGGTTAATGTATTATTTAATGTCGTGTTCATACGATTGTTAGTGAATTCCTAAAACGTTCCTATGGTAAGGATGATTTTTTACCATTCTTTTAATATTTTGATAAATTAAAGTTAATTATTTATTTATTATACATGTGTGTAATTATTATAGTTGTTAATTGATATCTTGAGTTGATTGCTTATGTATTAAGTTTTTATCTAATTGTAATTTTATGCTAATTTTGTTTATTTGTTTTAGTTTTATTTTAATTTATTTTATTCAATTCTAGTGAGATTCTTAGTTACTAAGGAGGTTGATAAATTATTTATGCTGAGACTATTAAGTTTTTATCTAATTGTAATTCTATATTAAATTCTAGTGAGTTTTTTAGTTACTTAGGAAGTTGATGTATTATTAATGTTGAGATTCTAATTTAATATAAGCATGATAGCATATTAAACCCAAGATTTGATCTAAAGAAGGGAGGTTTCCTTTAATCCACAGGGGTGAGGAGTGAGGTCCAATTTCTACTAATTTCCAAGCCCACGTCCCTGTTGAGGTTATGAGGGTGTTTTATGATCTCAAGAGCTTCTTGGACTTTTCGCTTGAAATAGTGTTTTTCATTAGCGATGACTTTTGTGTTTTCAAGGCATATATGGTGGTTAGTTTTACTTATGTGTTCTGCCAAGGCTGAGGAACGGGTTCTTCCCCTACGGATATCTGCACTATGCTCTTTTAGCCTGATACTGACTGATCTACCTGTTTCCCCGATATATTGTTCTCCACAGGAACAGTCAATAATATAAACACCTTTTTGCTGGAGATGTTCTGGGATGTCTTTTACTGATTTCATTCTTTGTCTAATAGTTGTCAAGGGTTTGAATGAGGTTATGATATTCTTTTTTAAGAGGATTTTGGCTAGTTTGTCAGTTACACCATGAATATACGGAAGGTAGGCGTTAGGGGATGGGGAGTCGTTAGCTTTGTTTTTATTGTTTCTAGTTTTGGCTTTGTGAATGGCTTTGAAGATGGCTTTATTATTATATCCTAGATTGGAAAAGGCTCTTTTTAAGTAAGTGATTTCCTCCTCAACATGGCTTTCATCCAAAATTCTACAGGCTCTAGTGAAGAGGGTTTGAAGAACCCCCATTTTTTGGGCTAGGTGGTGGTGGGAATCTGCGTGGAGATAGTTATCAGTGTGCACCCTTTTCCTGAACACTTTGTGACCAATAGAACCATCCTTGTTTCTAATGAGGAGGATGTCCAAGAAAGGGATGCGATTATTTTCTTCAATTTCCATAGTGAATTTGATGTCTTTGGAGATGTTGTTGAGATGGGTTAAAGAGTTTTTAAGCTCGTCCTCACCATGGGGCCAATCCACACTGGTGTCGTCCACAAACCTAATCCAAAACTTGGGTTTTAGAGGGTAGGTGTCAAGAGCCTTCTTTTCAAACTTCTCCATGAAGAGATTGGCTACAATAGGTGAAAGGGGTGATCCATAGCCACTCCTGATGTTTGCTCAAAAATCTCCCCTTGGAAGGTGAAGAAGGTGGACCGCAGACAGATTTCAGCTAATCTTGCAGTTTGAGGGTCAGCCACCTCCTTGACTACTTGAACTGCTTCATCTAAGGGAATTTTAGTGAACAACTGGACAACATCAAAACTGACGATTTTATCACTCGGATCTATCTTAGCATTTTTAATGAATTCAACATATTGGTTGGAGTCTTTTATGTAAGAACTGGTCTTACCCACTAGCAGAGCTAGTTTCCTAGCGACATACTTTGCTAATTCATACGTGGGTGAACCTATAGTATTGACTATATGTCTCAAGGGGACATCTGTTTTATGAATTTTGGGGGCTCCATAAATACAAGGGGTAATTTCACTGTCAAGAGTGAGGTGCTTTTTCAAATTTTCATCTAGATTAGTTTCTTTTATGGCTTTTTTGACAAGTCTTGTAACTTTAGAGATGGGGTTTTTCTCTAGTTTTTTGTAGCTACCACTGTTGTATAAGTGGTCCCTCATTTTGTTTATGTAATCTTCATGATTCATTACAACCGTGGCACCTCCCTTGTCAGCTTTTAGAATGACAATATCGTTGTTATTCCTTAGATTTTTTATGACTCTAAGTTGTTCTTGGTTCAGATTCTTTTTAGGTGGTCTAGCTTTCCTTAGGATCTCCAAGGAATGAAAATGAATCTTTCATTCCCCAGCAACGACGCCAGTATGTTATCACTCCTCCGGATCTCCAAGGATGAGGAAGAGTCCAGCTGAGGTAACCACATACCAACTTTTTGAATTGGTATCTAGCCCTACCAATCTCGAGAGGGCTCTCTCCACAAAATCATAGCCAAGAGGGCTAGATAAATTAGGGTTTTAAGCTAGTTATTATGTGCATAAGGGTTTGATTGTTTGAAATTGGGTTGTTGGATGAGGATTAGGTCAAAGAGACTAGGTTAGGGAAAATAAGGGTATGATTGCAGACATTTGATGGAGCAAGGTAGGTAGGCACTCAAACACTTAAGGTTCTTGAGTGAGGTGAATCAGACTGGTGGGGTGCTAGAAAGAGCAAGACAAGCATGTATTCTTTCTAAACTGAAGAAAATGGACAAATTATAAAGATTTCCCCAAAACAGAGCAGGTAAGATGTATTATGCTCATCAACTTGAACATCAATATATCATAGAAGTGAAATGAAACATGAGAGTACAAAAAATTCAAACATATGCAACATAAGAAGAAACTATGTAAAAATGCCGTAACACAGGTATTCCATCAAAATAGTTGTAACTCATTCATTAAATTTCTGCCAAACACTGATTATACTTGTGTCTATGATCAATACAACAACATCCAACTGAGTCCAACCTCTTCCAAGAGTGAAGAAGGGAATGATATAGACATCAAAATGACCTTCTCTCATCCTCAGAGGTCGAATCCCTGAGTTAAGGAAGAGATCGACAAAAATTTGAACCGATAGCTAGAGTGTAGGGAGGTCTAAGTGACTACTCCCTAAATCAATTGAGTTTTACGTGGTTATGTGCTCTATTAAGGAATATTTATATTGATCCAAACACGGGGTTTAATTCATCACTAGACCACTTTGACAGGTTTCTAGATTCACTTTTGCTACTTTATTCAACAAATTTGGTGATATTAAGGCCTTGGGATGATGTTGTGCAATTTCAAAGAGGTTCTCTAGTATAGTCCCCCAAGTGCAGACTGTGGTATTTAAGGTGGACTATGTTATATCTAGTGAAGAAACCTTAACAACAACGGTTAAAACAAGGGGATACAGAGCTATTTGATGACAATCATGAAGGGTACTAGGTAGTATTGTTAGTCCATGGCAGACATTGCAACATGTTTTGCGCCCGAAGAAATCCATGGTTGCAGAGGTTTCCCATCATTCTCCCGCTGAGGTTTTAAAGAATTTCAAGGAAGTGTAGAATCTAAGGATTGAATTGTCTTGTGGGGAACTCGGAATTGATCAATCAACACACCCTTTGATCTTTCAAAACTTTCACCGGAAATGGGAAGACTCTTGGTGTCCTGCTATGATCTTGGCCAATGGAGTAGACTCCCCTTATCCGTGAGTCTCGACGCTTGCTGAATCATAAGATTTGGTATAGCTGGCTTGCAGGTCACTGGAAATTCTCTTGGTGTTATAGTGGCAACCACGAGGGTTGACCCGGGGTCTCCCTTAGATTAGTCCAAGCAATTACTAATTCACCATGTGTTAAAAAAGAGAAATGGAAAGATAATTTACAGTAGTCAATTAAATATATATATATAATTATATAATATATATATATTTATATATTTATTTATTTATTTATTTATTTTATGCTTTTCATTATGGAAGGGGGACTTATACGCCCTTTGAAATGAAATTAAAACATACCCTTCAAATTTGATCACTGTCTGCCACCACCCGATTCACATACCCTTTCCCCTGGAATCCCATCCTTTGAATATGAAAAGAAGGGAGTTGTCTATAATGCGACTTTTTGGAGATTCCGGTGACGGAATCCGGCGAAAGAAATTGAGGTTAAATCTTGATTTGTTGCAGTTAAAAAGGTTTTTTAACTGCATATTTGGATTCAGCACCCTAAAAAACCCCTAGGAGGACTTGATTGTGCAGAAACTAGCTATCAAACTTGGGATAACAATAAATTGCTGCCGGATTTTAACCGGAAAAACCCACCTGAAAAGCTTCCAAAAAGTCTCATTATAGACAACTGCGAAAAGAAGTATCGAGAACTATTCGTTCCTCACCTGTTGAAGAGTTCTTCTGATTTACCCTTGGCATATGTACCTACTTGCAAGACATTTGTACGACCAGTTATTGCTTCAAACGGTTGCAGTCGCATTTAGAAGACTGATGAGATGATAGTGATGATAGCTGCAGGTGGCGAATTTTCAGGATGACCTGCATATGCTGGATTAATTAAATAGAACTACATTGCGTCAGACTGGGAATTGATGTTGGTGGACGCGGCTAAATTACCATCTTTGACAACTCCGGTATGCAGGCCCCCTCCTGCCAGAACTAGAGGTGTTGCTATTGTATGCTGTCTACCATATGCACTTGAGGGCACATTCGGTAAGCCATGTATGAACTTAGTAGGCCAATCACCATTTGACGACATATTCAAGCTCTTCCAGTTCCCAAATTTGGAACTGTACTGGTCTTACTACCGGAAAAGTTTGAATTGGAATGCCCAAAGATTGAATATGAAACTGCCCCCATAGCAGAAGGTCGATCAGACCCATCTTCACTAGAAGCTTGTTTTAAGACTATCCGCTTTGGGGGCACACCGAGCAACTCTGCACCTGTTGGAACATTGTACATTTTAGAGGATAGCATGCTTGTGTTATACATTGGCATTTCATCCCGAGTGTTTACCTGTGTAGGATGCCCCGAATATCCCTTAAGAGGAATCATGACTTTTGGTCTGATTATGTGCTTCTGTGGTTATTACCGATTGCGGTGCTTGTTGTAAAATATAATTTGAAAACCCAGACGTAGCAGTTTGAGTCCCAATCTGTGGAGACGAAGGATTCTGAGGATTCTGCTGTACTCTCAATTTCTCACGCCGGCTTTGCTGTGCAACGTGTGCTTGAGATCTTAACTGGTTCATTCTTAGGAAAGAATATTGTGGAGTCTAAACATCTTGTGTCGAATCCTTCTGACATGAGTTCCTACCTACCTTGCAACACTGAAAATATCTTTTGGAAATTCCTAGTCTATACCGACGCTGAATTTACAACATTCAATCTGTTAGCCAATAGCTCATGGTGAACATAAGAAAGGACAAACGTATATAGTGTAGGAAATTTTAATAATTGAAATCAATATTCAACATTGAAGAATGTGCGCACATTTTTAGAAGATCCTCCATGAAACTGAAGTGTGTTTTTTTTGAAGTAGATGAGATTTTCTTTCAGATTTTTTTGAAAATAATGAAAAAGTATTTTGGTTAGTTGATCCATTGTGTTTTAGTCCACTTTTACTTGTTTTATTAGGCATAGTCTAACGAGGCGGAGGAGTTCCCTGGAAAATTATGGAAATTCCGATCATATTTAAAGAAAATCTGGCAAGGATTTTTGTAAATCCAAGTTATAGTTGTTAAACTTCAAAATTTTAGGTGTCCTAGATGTTTTTGATGGTGCTGAATTCATTTCCACCATCAAAACACGATTCAAATGCTGCCTCTATAGGATTTTTTGAATTTTTTTTGGCCCAGATTCCGGCCACCTTTGGCCGTCTGGGCAATTCCCTCGCCTTGTTAGACGACTCCGTTTTATTAATTTTATCTTCCGAGTGTGCATGCATAAATTTAGCAGTTCCAATTTCCTTTTGTCAGTGGAATGTCTTTGTTGTTGCTTTGATCATCATGTATTCATAATGGCTTGAACCATGCTTGTTTTTGTTGTTGCCCCGATCATCATGTATCCATAATGGCTTAAATGATGCAACTACAAGAATAATTGAAACTAAGAATATATCATATCAGTAAAGCTTAAACATCAAATATATAAATGAGAAAGACAACCCTCATACCAATGAAGCTTAAATATAAAATATATAAATGAGAAAGACAACCCTCATATATATCAAACACTTACAAACCCTAACTTAAAGGTTAAGTCACTAGTAAAAGTGTTATAGTCCCTACTACATCTAGATGACCTTTCACAAGTATTCAAATGTGGTATTTTAAAATAGTTAGAAACCCTAACTTAAATTTAAGTCACTAGTAAAAGTTTTATAGTGCCTACTACATCCAGATGGCCTTTCACAAGTATTCAAATGTGGCATTTTAAAAGTTTATGATTAAGATCATATTACAAAATAAGTAGCTTACAACAAAATAGCTTTACTTTATGTCCCCTTCCCTCTCTACCTTGTAGGGCCTTCCAATAGATGTCCATGTCACATTTGTTTAATGTCACATTTATTTAATGTTATATGTACAGTTAACTAATTATAATAATGTCAAGGTGTAGCACGTTATCTCACATGTTGCTGCCCATGCATTACAATTTAATTTTTCATCTCAATATCATATCATATTAGTATAGACTCTACTCGAATGTTTGATTTCTTTTTAAAAAAATATTATCCACGTGCAAAACATCTTTATCTCTCTTGTTTATTAGTATATTTGAAGTAAAACTTCTGGTTTCTAATTTTTTGTTTGATTTTTTCCTTTCTCGTTTGATTTGATTCAATTAAATTTTGATGCATCTTCTATAGAATATCAATTTGCTCATTTAAATTTAAATTGATTTTTTGTTGTTGCAGATATCAAAGAATTAGAAAGGAGTTCATAAAGAAAACAAAAATGGCGGGATTGTGCACACTTTCAAATGAAAATACTATTTGGATCATCAAAAACATGTATGTAAATCTACAATCTCCCTCTAGTAGGTAACAATAATTTAATGCAAGAAAAGAAGAAATCTGAAATATGAGTAGATTAGATTAGATTAATATACGATTAGAAATAACTTAATGGCACAAAAGAAGAAATAGGAAATCAAAATAGATTGTTTGTAATGTGACAAATTGGATTAAATTGTTGGTTATTTTGACATGGCCCTATTACATACTTAGGAGTAAGATTCTATTTCAGGATTTACATAAAATCTTGCTTTTGCCTAATGATAGTAGAGTGTTGGTAACTTACACTAATAACATTTCTTTTGGGAAAAGGGTAAAACTGTTAGAAATTGTTAGATTAACCTAAAGAATGAAGGGTATGATTGCATTTTATATACAGATTTTTATGTGTTAAAAAGAAAAATATGTAGATGTAGTTGATTTGAGATTCAATTAATTAAATGTGAATTAAACTACATCTACATCTATACTTCAAACTATATAGAAGGCCCTAGTGTTGATATCAACAATTCCATATTTCTAAACATTGTGAAATCACTATATGAAAAAATATCACACCTTGATCAATCTATAATGATCTACGATGGATCTTATCCCAAGAACAACGTTGATAGTTTAGCCAATGTTGTTTCCTTATTTCGTGTAGCTAACATGGTGTTCACATGCATGGTATCGATTTGTGTGCTTGAGTCTCCAACTTGGAATTGAATTCTATGTCCAATTCAGACAATAAGCCATTATTGGGAAGCAAAGTAGATTCGTTGTTGGCATTAAAACACTAGTGATAGAGGATGCTTGATATTCCTCAAAACAATAATATTTATAAAAATATTTGATAACTATTGATAGCATAATTAAATTTTATAATTTATAAATGATATATTACCATATTCATTATAATTATTTACAACTTATCTAATTGTGTTTTTATTATTAGGAAAACAAAAGATATATTTATTTATTTATTTATTTTTTATTTTTCTTCAGATTTCATATCAATTATTCTCCTAGAATTAACTTACTTAATCTTGATATTATATATATTTTAAAATTAATTAAAATATAAATATTATAAAAAAAATAGATGTAAATTTTGAGTCTTGAGTCAATTAAAATATAAATTTTAAAATTATATATTATATAGGAAATTAATTATAATTATCCTCCTTTACATATTTTTCTTTAACTTTTAATAGGCTAGATTTACCCATTTTACTCTAGGGCATAAAGCATGAGACGATCCTTTTTAACTTTTAACAGACACTCACTAGGTGCTACTTTCTAGTCATGTGTAGTCACAATGATATAAAAAACATGTGGAAGTTGTGTTTTTTAATTTTATTTTTGTAAAAACTTGGCAATGCTTCTTCTATTTATATTACTTTTCCAAAATCATATCCTTCCATTTGTTCTAGGTGGCTTACCTGCCCGAAGGAAACCAGGTAGCCACCTATCTGCATTAAAACCTGTCCAAAATTTAAAAAGGTTTTTTGCTATCTATCTAGCAACATTGTTTTGATTGTCTATACTACTGCTAAGATAAAACAAATTAAACAAGTGAATGCATTTCATCAAAATTTTATCAGATTCGAATAGGACCGTTGCATTATTCCTCATCCAAGGAAATTATTGGAGTTGGCACTTTGTCACTGGAGCTGGGTATCTCGCTCCTCTGCTCAATTCTCCACTTCATATCTTTTAGTGTATGCTCCATTCTTCCCAAGGCCAATTTATTTCTATAGGTCTAGATCTGCACTGTTGTTATTTCCTTGAGTAGTTCGGCCCTAACTGGATCCTTTTCCTTGTGTTTCTCCTGTGCCTTTGTTCCATCGCCCCCTCCTTGTTCTCGATTCAGGGGCATGGCCTGTGCCACCACATTCTTCATGACCCAATATTGTTGTATGGTTTGCTTGAATAGGGAGTGACGGCCATGAGAATTCCCTGGATCGGGAACCATGCTTTCCCACTCCTCCATGGGGATGACTTGGTTCTTGATGCTATCATTCAGTTCTCTCTCCTAACCTGCAATTTGGGCTCTGATGTCAAACGGGTTTCCAGACATATAAGTGTCAATAAGAGTTTTCATGTGTTCACTGCTTGGCTTCCTCCCTCTTTTCCTGTTCGTCCCGCTTGTTCCTTATTCCTTCTTGTTTTCTCTCTTTCCTCTCTCGGGGGCCATGTTACTTCCTCCCTGTTTATAACTGTCTTCTTCTCGTTGTTCTCTATTCTCCTCGCTGTGCTGTCCTCGGTATGAGTTGAGACCTATCACAGAGCCATTGCATTTATTAGTATTATAATAGTAAATCAAAACTATTTCCCATTTACCCATTTCCTTTCCATTTCCAAGGTTTGTTTCCTTCGGGATTTTTGTCAAATGTCGCCAGTCCTCTCCTTGTTACGGGTTCGTTCCTTTCTTGGATCTCTTACTGTTTTCCTTCCATGGCAATAGTCCACTCGCGACCTGTCTGTTTTAGCCATCTTCATGGGTTCCTCCCCCGATAAGGTCATTTTTTTGTTCCTCCCTTCCTGGGTTCTCCCTGGTTTGTCTACATCCTCCCTTGGGGTGTTGGCGCTAAATACCTCCCCCAAAGGTTTCTTGCTTCCCTGGTTCTCTATTTTCCTTGGTTTTTTCCCCCAAGGTGCTTCCTTGATGCCTTCTGTATCCCTCCCATCGTTTCCTACAGGGATGACTATAGTCACTCTCTGTCTGGGTTTACTTCAAGCTTTTACTAGCGTATAGTCCTCTCCCTTCCTGTTTTCGAGACCCTCCCACCTTATCTCACTACCTCGAGTTTTCACAAGCACTTCTATTTTGTCTACATCAGTATCGTAGAAGGGTATGGTTTCCTTCTTGACATACTTATTCTTGTTCCATCTCATATTTCCTATATTCCTACTTAAATTAATCTTGAGACTAATGAGGTTGGGGAATAGAGAAACTGCATACCAACTTGCAGGTCTGATGTCGCTTTCATCCGCAGGCTAGATCTTCGCTCGTTGACCACCTTTCCTCTCTGTAGCTCTCGTCTTCGTTGTTTGCATGCATTTAGCAATGCCTTGATTTCCTTTAAGTTTTATGCCCCTCCCCCTCCTGTCCCTTTCTTTTACTGCCACCTGTCTGGCATTATTACCTGCATTGATCCCTACGCCATCCTCTCGGGATACTGCCCCTCTGTCTTGGCTGCCATCTCCTCTCATTAATCCACACTTTCTCCATGTTGCTCTTGCTGTGTACGTGTTGTCCTTGTACTGCCACTTGTTGACATCCTTCTGCCTGCCCCCCTGCTCACTGCCCCGCCCTCTTCGCTGTCATTCTCATCCATCACTGCCCTCATTCTCTCGGGATTTGTACCTTCTCTGCCCTGCTCCATCACTTGCCATCTTACCTATATGCTCACTTCATTTCCCTCATCTGTCCATTCCCCTACTTGTCCTCTTCCTCTCCCTTCTCGGTCACATCTCCCTAGTCCCCTCTAGATTTCCTGTGTTGTTCCCCGATTGGGGGTTCCCCTCACCTCCTTTATCTTATTCTAGGATTTTTACTTATTTTTCCATCTCCTCCATATGGGATAGCTCTTCCTCGTTTGTGTCCAAGGTTCTCCCTCCATGATTGCTCCCCCAGTTTGCTAGGTTGTTTGCTAGTGCGTTGCCTTTCCTTCTCACATGGGTGGGAAGGATGTAGTCTATCTATCTTGTGAGTTTGCCAATTTCCTGCACCAACCAAGCGGTTCTCCAGCTACTATTAATCTTCTCTGATTGGGTTCCTTGCTGTAGCTATTTGACTATATCAATTACCATTTTCGAGTTTCCTTCAATCTGTAGTTTTTGGTATTTCTCTCTTATTGCGATTTCCAGCCCCTTTTTCAGTGCATAAAGCTCCGCTTCTTTGTTTGTAGTGTTACCACAATCCATCGCATAGATTTTGAGGTTCCTTCCCCTATCATCTCTGAATACTCCTCCAGTCCCTTCCTCGTTGGGGTTCCCTTTTGCAGCCATGTTGAACTTTAACTTGATGAACCCCTTATGGGGTGTTCTGAAGTGGTTGACCTCCTTCACCTCATTGCTTTGGTGTTTCCTGGCTGGCTTGTGCATCATGCTTGCCTTTAGGTTCAGGCGTGTCATTATTTTTGTTTCTATTGAGTTAGTTTTCCAGTCCTCCTCAAACCAACTCTCGGTTAGAATGGTCTCTCGGATATTTTGGATAATTTGGTTCCATATCTCTGTTCTTGCTCTACCTTCCACCTTGAATATCAGTGTGTTTCTCTCTTTCCATAAATTCCACAGAACAAAGCTTAGTGAGAGTCTCCATGCCCTGTTCAGAATCGAGTTCTGGTAATGTTTTTTCCTCCAGTTTTCTATTGTTGTTTGCATGCTATTAATGTTTCTGTCACTAATTTCAAATATTTTCTGATGTTGTTTCCATAGGTTTATGCTAACTCTACAGGTGTTGGTTAGGTGCTCTATAGTCTCTTCCTGTTCTTTGTAGAGGGCACATCTCGATGGGCCTTGCGTTCCTTTCTTTCTTAGTTGGTCCCATGTTAGAGCTCTCCCATGGCTCAGGATTTAGGTAAAGAACGCAACCTTTGGCCATGTTTTTATTTTCCATATGTTTTCCCATTTTTTTTGTTTTTGAATGTCTGTTGTGTCCTACTTTTATTTGGTAGCCTTCTCCTATTGTAAACATGCCTTTGATTCTATGGCCCCATCTTAGAGTGTTTGACCCTTCTTTTATTGCTATTTTCCTTGTTTCCATTTCTTTTTCATAGATTTCCCATTGGGGTGTTACTGGCGCTTCTGGCCAGTTTTCCTATTGTTTCCACTTTCTCCAGTATCCTTCTGGTTCCGGGCACTAGTATTTTTGTACCGTGTCGCCCTCGTATAAGATAGTAAATTGGTAGATCTCTTTGAGCCGCGACTAATTGTTGAGTTTTTCTCTCTATTGCCACACTTCTTCCCAAAAGTTGGCTTTATCCCCTCCTCTGACTTCCCAGAAGCTATGCTCTCTGATTAGATCCCTGTTGGCACTGGCCAGGTTGCATATTGCAAAGCCTTTCTTCTAATTTTGACTTCTTAACTTTCCTTCTAGGAACCTAGGCATAACATATTTTCTCTCCCATAGTTTTTTCCACAGGTCTTCCCCTCCCTGTTTCCATCTCCACCACAACTTTGCCCCCATTACCTGATTCAGGATGTAAGGATCTTGAAGACCAAGTCCTCCTTCTTTTAGGGATTTTCTCAGTCAGCGCCAGGATAGGAGCGCCCATTTCTTTGTCGTGCTAGGCCCTTGCCATAAGAATTTTTTTAACATGTCTACCATTTTCTAGAAGATTGTTTTAGGGGTGGCTTGACTAGTAAGTTGGTATATCGGGATGGATTGAAGCACTGATTTTAGTAGAATGATGTGACTCAAGATATTCAGCGCCCTGAATGTCCAGTTTTGCATTCTCTGTTGAATATTTCCCATCAGGGTGCTCCAGTTGGCCACTCTGTTTTGTTGGTCATTTAACTCAGTTCCTAAATACTTTGTAGGGAAATTTCCAATTCTAAATCCCATGGTTCTTGCCAGGAAGGCTTGGGAGGATGCAAGGGTATTGAAGAAATAAATATCTGATTTCTCTTTACTTATCTCTGTTCTAGAGGCACTTGTGAAATATGTGAGGATTTCCATTATTTCCTTTGCTTCTTTGAGCATTGCCTGTCCATATAGCATGATGACATCAACAAATTGCTGGTGGGTTAGAGGGAGATCATTTCCCCAGAGTCTTAGGCCCTTGAATTGGTCGTTGTATACTTTGGCTTTTATTAGTCTTCCTAGTCCTTCAGCTGCAAGGATAAACAAGAACAGAGATAGTGGGTCGCCTTGCTTGAGCTCTTTGGATGCATTGGAAGCTTCTGTAGGTGATCTGTTTAGTAGTATTGACAGAACTGGCATGGTTATCATTGACATTACCCAACTTATCCATCTATCATTGAAGCCGAATGCCTTTAGGATTTTTTGGAGGTATCTCCAATTTAGTCTATCATAAGCTTTGGCTAAGTGTAATTTTATCAACATACCTTTGGTTTTTGAATTTTTCAATGAATGTATTGCTTCTTATGCTACCACTATGTCATCTATTATTCGTCTGCCTTTAAAAAACTTTGTTTTCTCCTGGGATATCAACCCAGATAGTATTGGTTTCAGTTGGTTCACCATTATTGTGGCTAAGATTTTATATATAACATTGCAGAGCACTATAGTTCAGAATCCTTGTGGTTCTTTCGAGTGCTCTGTCTTTGGTATCAGGGCTAGGAATGTGGCGTTCACGGCCAGATGCATTATTTTGGTGCATCTGGATTCTTATATTACGTTCACTATGTCTTGGCTCATGAAGTTCCACGTAGCTTGAAAGAATTCTGAAGTGAATGCATCAGGCCCAGGTGATTTATTCTTTGCCATCTTTTTTATTACCTCCTCCACCTTTGCTTTCGTTATGACTCTTAGGAGAGCCAAATTCTAATCTCTAGTTACTAGTTTGGGGATATGTTGACTAATTTTGCAAATGTTGTCCTCCCTTCTGTTATTTGGTTTTGACAGGAGCCCTTTAAAATGTTGTACCAACAAATTTTCCATTTCATCTTTCTGAGTTAGTGTTAGGCCCCTATACCATACCAGAGGGGCATGTTAGGCCCCTATACTACTAGTATAACCTCTTATTATTATTAGTACAACCCACATATTATATTGATGTACCCATGCAGTGCCCACATTGTTACTATTGTGCCCCATAGAAGCCCACTATTGTTATTATTGTGCCCTTACATTATTATTGTTATGTCGGCTCTAATTATGTTATGACCCCTTA
>APFE030309539.1:52564-174583 GCA_000404065.3 Pinus taeda
AAGTGTTGTTTCTCCTAGCCTTCCACAACCTACAAGGGTTACACCACAACAATTGGAAGAAAAAAGAGAAAAAGGGCTTTGTTACATTGTGATAGCAAATGCACTAAAGGTCATAAGTGTGTTGAGAAGAAATTATTTTACATAGAGTATGAAGAGGAGGAAGAAAAGGATCAAGAAACATCAAAAGAAGAGGATATACGCAAGGATCCAACCCCCCAGAGAAAGAAGAAATGAATCAGACCATATCTTGTAAAGCATTGCAAGAATTACCACTCCTCAAACTCTCAAGATAGAAGGACATATCAAGAAGAAAAAGGTGCAAGAAGTGAAAGATCACATCAAGAAAGAAGAAATGAATCCAACCATATCTTGTAATTCATTCGTCGAAATTACCACTCCTCAAACTATCAAGATAGAAGGACATATCAAGAAGAAAAAGGTGCAAGAAGTGAAAGATCACATCAAGAAAGAAGAAATGAATCCAACCATATCTTGTAATTCAATGGTCGAAATTACCACTCCTCAAACTCTAGAGGTAGAAGGACATATCAAGAAGAAAAAGGTTCAAGCAGTGAAAGATCACATCGCGCATCAACAACAAGTTCTCCAACTTTTAAAGGATAACGCCACTTTGGTGCAAAATCAAATGAAACAACAACAACAGGTAGATCAACATCATAGTGAAAAATGTTTTGATGTAGGTGATTGGGCATTTTTACTGCTACGTCTCAAGCAAGCTATTTATGAGAAGGAAATGTTGGCAATGCTATATGCACTTAAAAATGGCGACCTTACCGAATGGGAAGACTCTTCAAGGATGAGGATGTGGAAGCACTGTTTTGTGCTATTTCTATTATCCAAACAGATTGGATAAACGAAGCAAGGGATGAATTAAAGAAGGACGAAGAAGTACGGCCACTTATTCAAAAGTTGCAAAAGATCCCAATTCAAACAATATTGTTAGAAATTAAAGAGGAAGGAAAAATCATATTGGAACCTGCAGCAGTCACAGAAACAATAACTCGACAGCTACGAAATCGATCAATTTCAGAGTATCTCATCAAGTGGAAGAACTTATCTGCTGAAGATTCCACATGGGAGGATGAGAATTTTATACAGAAGCATCCAAAACTACTCAAGTGTTGAGGACAACACTTTTTTGAAGGAGGGGGCATGTTGGGTCCCTATAATACTAGTGATTACCCCATTACTATTGTAGTTGTACCCCTTATTAATATTGTTGTGCCCCTATTGTCCCCATATTGTTATTATTGTGACCCATAGAATCCCTCTATTGTTATTTTTGTGGCTTTATATTATTATTGTTAGGTCGCTGGGTTATATTGTGACTCCTTAGACTCCTATATATAGAAAGGAGGTCTTTTCATTTGTATCAACCAAGAATTGTTCATTTATGTAATGTAAAGGAGGTTGCCCCCTCGAAGAGACTGAATTCTAAGGCATCGATCTATCTTTTTTATCTTTTCTTGAGCTGGTTTCATAACAGTTAGCCTGTTGCTGTGTTGGTCCTTTAGGGAGGAGATTATGTTTTGTTGTCTATGTTGTACCATTGCTTTATGGAAGAATTTCATGTTTCTTTCTCCGTCTTTTAGCCATTGGATTCTTTATTTTTGTTTCCAAAGGATTTCCTCTTGTTTTCTCCTTTCTTCCAGCTTATTTAGCACCAACCCTTCCTCTTTTGCCAACTCTTCATGTCATCCTTCCTCTATGATTTTCTATTGTATTTGTTTCATCTTTATCTGGAGTGTTTCTTGTTCCTTCTTGATGTTTCCAAATTCTTCTTTGTTCCATTTCTTTATCCTTCCTTTTAAGTCTTTTAATCTGAGTTGGAGGATGTGCATTTGATTTCTTCCTCCGATCACAGTCTCAGTCTCCTTCCACCAATTCTTCATTTTATCGATAAAGGTGGGTTCTCTTAGCCAAAATGCCTCAAACATAAAGGGTCTATTCTGGTTTTGCTGATTTCGTAGCTATTTCTAATTTAATGGGCCAATGGTCCGACCCTAGACATGGGAGGATTGTTGCTTCATAGAAAATACATTTTCCAATGAAGTGTTCTGTTGCTAAGAATCTGTCTAACCTAGATGCTATTTGTCTGCTCCCTCCTCTTCAATTGTTCCATGTATATTTTCCATTTATGGTTGAAATATCTACCAATTTCAGTTATGCTTGAAGGTCCCTGAACCTCTCCATCTCTGGCTCTTCTCTTTGCAGACCCCCTTTCTTCTCCTCTATTGATGTTGTCAAGTTAAAGTCCCCTACTATCATCCACAGTTTCTCCTCGTGGAGTTTTCCAAGATGTTGTAGTTGGAGAAGGAAACTTCCCCTTTCTGTTGGGGTATGAGGAACGTATATTGCAAAGACTATAAACCATTCTTTGTTTCTGATTAGCCGAAATCGTCCTGTGAGTATTCTTTTTATTCCTATCCAATAATCTACCATAATCTCTCCAGGATTCCATAGTATTTCTATACCTCCCACATTGCCTTTCACATCTATGGACATGCGTTCATATTTCAATTTTATTTTATTTAGGATTTCCTCCATTTTCTTTATTGAAACTTTTGTTTCCTATATCAACATTAGTTGAGGTTTTTCTTTTCTTAGCCTTTCCGCTAAGTGTCTCTGCTTGCCTGTACTATTAAGGCCTCTTATATTCCAACATGTAATTATCATTGGGGTGCTTGGTTGGTTTGGTGGAATACTGCCGATAACAGTACTACCCTCCCTGTATTTACTAACATTTCTCCCATGATCTGTATCAATTCCTATAGGTTTCTTCGACCTCTCATCTTTCCGCCTTTTGCTTTTCTCTAATGGTCTTGAGTGTTGTCCTGTTGAAGGCCTAGTTGTTCTACCAGTTCCATTTTCCCTTGCCCCTGTTTCGCTTGGTATTGTTGAAATGTTTCTTTGTATAGTCTTTTTTTCTCTTCTGGAATGAATCTTTCGTCTAGGTGTCTCCACTCATTTAGCAGTTTCCTCAACACCTCTTCTTTTGAACTTAGTTCTTCTCCTCTGCTTGTGTCAATTTCCATTATAGCGTTATCCATCTTCTCCCTCTCTTCCTTTTCCTCCTTTTCTGTCAGTTTGCTTTGTGCTTTCCTCTTGGGTTTTGATTTGCCTTGGCTTGTGCTGCTTTCCTTCCCCCCCCCTTGATAGTCCATTGTTTAGGTCTCGTTGTTATCTTCTTCTTCTTCTTCTTGTAGGACTTCAAAGCTGTTCGTACGGCTTGGCTGGGCTTGTTGTTCTTTCTTTCCTTCACTGGTATTCTCTCTTGTTTGTCTTCTTTTGCTTTTTACTTCTTGAAACCCTTCCTTGTCTTCTTGGTTTTTCCTCTACTGTTTGTTCTTGCGCTCCTCTTCTTCTATATTGAGTGGACATTTCTTAAACATATGTCCATATTCATAACATATTTTGCATCTGAATGGAATATGTTCATAGTCTAGGGTTTGCTGCCAGACCTTTTCGTGATACGATAGCTCAACCGTGTCTGGAATAGGGTCAGCTATATTCATGTAAACTAGTGTATGAGGTGTATCTTCCTTTTTTTTTCGTTTATGCTATTTTGACAAAACTGCCTATCGTGTTTCCTATGCCCTCTAGGATCTTCGGGTCCCAGAAGTCCATTGGAAGGCCAAATAACCTAACCCATACCGGGGTTGCAAAGAATTTTTCCTTGTCTGGGTTATAACATTCTTCCCAGTATCTCATAAACAATCCAGCATTATAATGAAAGTAAGGGCCATTCTCAAAAACTTTTTGTTTATCTTGCAAGTTCGAGAATATTACCGTGAAGAAGCCTCTTTCTCACAGTGTTAGCTCGATGTGGCCTCAGGGTTGCCATTTTTTGTTGGATCCATTTGGTGAGATCTTTTTCCGTCGGCCATACTCCAATGAACTTGCATAGGAGCACGTGGTCTTTCATATAGCTTCTTAATCACTCCAGTTTGTTCACCGGGATTATGAATCTTGGTTTCTCCATCACACATGGTAAAATTTGCCTCTGTTGCCTGCCCGCCATCGTGCTCCAAGGACAAGTCCTGGTTTTCTTGTTTCTCCCGCCTAATTACTATTGTACTGGCCTTCCCCTATCACCACGTCTTGATAGGAGGGGATCTCTTCACTCCTCTCCTCCTCTATCATTTTCTTTTGGTTCTTGGTTTCTGGGTCTATCTCTTGCAGCAGTTTGTGGTTCTTCCTAGTGCCGCGTAACTTATGGCTACTTGACCATTAGGGTTGTAGAGCTCAATTTCCCACATCCTCCATTGTTATGATTGAATACGAAAGTTGTGTTTTTTTATTATTAGGAAAACAAAATATCATTTTTTCACCCATAGATTCATTTTTCAACTTTCAAATCAATTCAAAATTCTTAGATTAACTAAAAAAAATCAAGGGTGAGATTGATTTTTATATACTCATATTTGTATTAAAAAGAAAAAAAATGTAGATGTAATTGATTTGAAAGTTAATTAATTAAAATTAAAATTAAAATACAGCTACATCTGTATTTTAAACTATATGGAATGAGATTGATGTTGTGGTTTAAAAACCCTTACGTTGATATCAACAATTCCATATTTCTAAACATCATGAAATCACTATTTGAAAAATCGTCATGCACTGATGAATCTTTATGTACTTTCAACATGAACTCAATGATAAGAATTTGATGATGAATCTTACATTGCATAGTTGTGCTCCTGCACCAACCATTGCACCATGTAATGCATGTCCAAACAATGCGTATTCATGGTCTACCATGGATCTTATATGAAGAACAACACATATAGTCTCAACAAGCCAATGCAATTGCCTTATTTTGTGTAACAAACAAGGTGTTCGCATGCATGATATAGATTTGTGCACTTGAGTCTCCAACTTGGAATTGAATGCTATGCCCAAGTGATTCAGACACGGAGCCATTGTTTGGAAGCACAATAGATGTAGCGTTGGTATTAAAACACTAGTTATAGAGGATGCTTGATATTCCTCAAAACAATAATATCTATAAAAAATTTGATAACTATTGATATTACAATTAAATTTTATAATTTATAAAATAAATATAATTACTATGTTCATCATTATAATATTACAAATTTACCTAAGTTGTTTTTTTTATTTTAGAAAAAAAACCTAGATCTATTTTTTCAACCAATACATTCGTTTTCCGATTACATTAATTAACCCTCCAAACTTACTTAAATCATCCTTTATTATATAATTTTAAAATAAATAATTAATGTTATAAAATATATAAAGTTGCAATGACATAGGATTTTTGCCCTAAAAAAAACCGTATCTCGTCTCAGTAAGAAGTTTTCTGCACTTTGGAGATGAGTTTCCTAACAATAGGAAGAATACATGAGAGAAAGATTCGGATGAAATTACAAATACTGCTGGCTTTGGGTATGATTGAAATGTTGTCAAATATTCTCAAGCTATGGAAAAATTTAAGGCAAGGGTATTAACAAAACAAAGGAGACAATTTTGAGGAACTCCAAAAGTTTCTACCTTCTTCACAGTCAGGAGACTCGAATAGGGGTCGATGCTTCAGAGATGTTCCTTTGGTTTTTACCTTGCAATAGACACTCCTCGAAGGAAAACTCTTTGGGCAAAGCGTCCAGGCCTCCCACTAGAACTATTGACCTAGAAAGCTATCACAGACATTGCATTATCACGTAGATTTACCTCAGGTTAAAGGGAGGCAACTTCCAAGGTAACCACTAACCACGCTTAGCCTTGTAGCTAGCCCTACAGGGCCTGGAGAGGGCTCTCTCCTTTAGAATCTCAGTCAAGATAACTGGATCAGGTGAGGATTTTAGGCTAGCTATAGTAGCACTGGAGTTTTGATTGGATTTTGTTGATGTTTCGCTGGATCAGATGGAGTTGGGCAGTTTAGGTCTGGGAAATTAGGTCAGAAATGTAGGGTATTCTATGGGGCAAGGTAGGCATAGGCTTTAGCACTATAGGCTTAATGGTGTGAGGTGTTTATGACTAATGAGGAGTTGAGGAGGGCATGTTACAATCGTGGATCCTTCTCAAGCATTAGAAAACATGAAATATTGAATGATTTCCCAAGGTAGAGCACTGTTACAATGGATTCTACCTATTTAACTTGATAACATTCAATAAGAAGCAATGAAATGGATGATGGCATACATAAAACATGTAAACAAATGATTACAAAAGAATAAATTGTGCTAAAAATCCATAACACAGGGATCCCATCAAAATAGCTACAAATCCTATTAATCTCCTTGCCAAACTGCTTACAATGAAGTACAATCAAGCTCTGAGCATCCAAGTGAGTCCAACCCCTACAAATGACTAAGAAAATACATGATATAGACATCATAATCACTCATCCTAGCCATTAGGGGTCGAATCCATGAGAAGAGAAGTTGTTTCAACAAATTCTAGACAAGGAACTGAATTCCAAGCTACCTAACAACTTGCCTCTAAAAGAGGGGAAACTGATTCATTGCCCTCAAAACAACCTTTAATCTAATGGATATACCATCTACCACTGTTTAACCATCATATTTACAAGCCATGATATCAATTACAATAGTAAATCATACACCATGAGAGAGAAATCATGATCATAGTCGAAAACTGGCAAAATAGGCAGCCTGAGAAAAATTTGCTCTACGTGAGGCGCCACTGGCTCAACACATAACGCAACTTTCAGGCAACATTTGGGGGTCTTCCAATCATCCAAATTGAGTCCATGATAGCTCATTGGAAAGGTCTTCAAGTATATGTTTTGGCACACCTAGAATTTCGACATTTGGAGCTAATTTGACCCCTGAAAACTAAATTATCCCAAGGTTGCTTCTGTGTGCCCAAAAAGTGGCAGAAAGGTCAATTTTGGAGTGTTTTTGGACCTTTTGGTGGGCTAATTTTGCTCCAAAATTTCTGAAAATTTCTAGGGTGCATGTCTTCACTACCTTGAATCCAAAACTATAAGCCATTCCTCCATTGGATGCCCCTAGGAAAAGCGTAGCGTCGGTGACGCTACACTTCTAGGTAGTTTTTCTGTGTATTGAATTTCAAAATTTACAAAATGACAAAATTTGCTTAAAAATTGCCCAAAATTGGTTTGAAGCACCACCATCATGTGATTTGATTGGCCAAGGAAGCCTCAGCCAACATTCTAAGTCTATCCTCCTCTTTCTTGCCATTCAAGGCCCACCTTAACCTAGCTTTTAGTTTCTTGATTCTTATGTTGCAAATCTTATTGCGGGTCTTGTAGTGGTAAGCCATGTGTCTAAGCATCTAGTTGTCACTCTTTGCCTTCTTTAACAGCTCCTTAAGGTGTAGGTTGACTCTCTCAAGCCAAGTCTCCCTATTTTTTTCAATCTCCTGCTCAATAGGGGTCAAAGTGACTTGTGCCTCTTTTCCACTTTGTCGTTTCATCTTGAGCATTTCTAGCTCCATGAGAACTTGTTTGTCACTCAATTTCTTGTTTTCTTGCTCCAAATACGTGATGACATATTTGCCCCACTCCAAATTATCTGCCAAAGCTTGCACTTGAGGCTCCCTTTCCCGCATGATGATGTCTTTAATTGTTTCCTTCTCCTGAGCCTCTAAATCAATGGTCTCAATGTTAGGCTACTTAGGTTCATCATGTTCTGCCAAGTCAAAGTCCCTTTCCTCCTCATCATCACCTGACATCTTTTCTTTTCCCTTATGCAACTATTGTACCTGTACCTGTTGTGTTGATGAAGAAGGCAAAGCCCCTTCCACATCCTGTGGAGTTAGCATTTTCCTATGGGCTGATGAAGAAGACAAGGTCCCTTCCACATCCCATGAAGAAAACACTTGCTTAGCAGATGCAAATAATCTCCTTGTGCCCCTCTGATAGGTCAAGAAAACTAGCACCTCAGCAGTTCTTGTCTCCTTGATCTCTTTCACTGTTTTCACATGACTTGAAGGCCCACCTGTTTCTTGAAACACTGATGGAGGAATCTGGGGACCCCTAACCATGTAATGAGTAATAAATGTCTCCCAAGGGATGTTGAGGAGATTGAGATGATGAAGAACAATAATTTTGATCAAGGAGTAGTGATGGATGCTACTCATCTGCTAAGGGTATGGCTTCTTCTACACAAGGTAAGCCATTTTCTCAATGTTTCTGAACAAGAAGTATGGGAGGTTTAAAATCTTCACCCTTGTAAAATGCATGAGGAGCTTGATATGGTAAGTGTACAATCTAGAAAATCTACCCTCACAAGTGAAATATTTGATGATGATTCTCATCAAGGGGACATACTTGTTCTCAAGAAATTTGAAAGGAAAGAGCCTCTTCACCTGTTTTCTGTACTGAGGTTTAATGTAAGGCTCATAATAATGTTCATCAAGATCTTGGGCCTTATACCACTTCTCACCAACATTAGGAATCCTGGTGGCATCAGAAATGATGGATGTTGAAACTGTGAAAGTTACCCTAGCAAGAGTCACTTTGTCGTTTTGAAGATGAGCTAAAAAGAGTCTGGTGAGCTCTGGGTGATATTATACTCTCTCCACTTGTTCACAAAACTCATAGCATCCCTGATATCTAAAACATGAAACAACCAACTGAGAAGCCTGCAATTCCCTGAGGTTTGTTTGCTCTTCTCTTGTGATCTTGCCTCCCTTATGAGGTTTTTTATGTTGCCTGTCTCTATTTGCTGAACTATCACTAGCTATGTTTTCCTCTTCATATTCATGATATTCTCTGTCCATGTTTACAAGATTGTTTGGTTGCACACCTTTAGAAAGGGTTGAAGGGAATGAACATGAGTCTTTAGGATTGTAGGGATGTTTTTAGGGTAGATTTAGACAAAATATTAATTTTGAGAGGGAGGGAAAGGGTTTTTAGGATGAGGGATATAATGAGGGGATATGGGTGAGGGGACAAGTAATGTTGTAAAAAGGGTTTTTAGTTCTAGTGATTGGTGTTGGGAAACAAAACAGTTAGGGTTTTGTAGAGGAAGCTAGGGTTTGATTTTAATCATGAAGAAAAATGTTTATGACTTTCATGTGCAAGCTAAAGATGAAGTAGAGAAGAGTAACTTACTTGTAAAGAGGAAGAGAGAAGAGAATTTAGTGATTTTTTTCTATTATGGATGATTTAGAGGCTTGCTACTCAACGCGCAGCACCTTCGCCCAGATGCACAACGCCTAGCCCTATGCGTAGCACCTTTGTTATTTTGAACTGCTGAAATTCGCTAGACGTGTAGTGCCTCGTCCCCTATGTGCAACGCTGACCTATTTTCTCCAGAATCACACCACCTTACTCCCTACGCTTAGCGCCTATGTTCTTCTGCCCAAAATCACTTGAATTTCACCTTTTTCTCTTACCTTTGGACTTCTTTGCTTGCAAGATGAGAAAAATGACTTAGAAAATGCAATTGAGGGTTTATATATGAGTACAAATTTGATTTTTCACTTTAGAAAAACCCACTTTCAAATGTTCCTTGTCTTTTTCAAAACTCTGTTTTTTAATCCCTTTTCTCATTTTGTCTTTGTAGGTGGATCAATGCTCATGCTGACTTGATTTTTTGCAGTGATTCTTTGTTAGACAGTAGTAATAGATACTTAGGAGCAGCTGGGAACCATTATTACATATAGAAACTTAAAATTACATAAGAAATATAAATAAAATCAAAATACTATGTTGAAATTTACGTTAAGCTTTAGAAAATAACATTTTCAGTAAACTTATGACTACCAAGCTACCATGCTTGAATTATTTATCATCCTCATGTCTTTGCTGACCATTATTGTCGTTTTAACATTAGATTTTGACTTTGTTAGAACCCTAAAACCTACTGAAACCAAACCCTATGAACTAATACCTAGTGACCAAATTTTTATTTCAAGACTCACTGAAATGAAAAAATTTGACTTTAACACCCTCTGACCACTTTATAAGAGCATATTTGATCACTAGTGGAAGGCTGCAAAGGCTGACACTAACACATTGCAAACAAAATAGGAAAATTTTATTACCTTGACGAAAGCAACTTTAGAGGGATGATAAAAAATATTGCAAGGGTATTGACAGAATGATTGCTACCAAGGGGCTATCAGTAGAAATCGAACTATATTGGGGTCCATGTTCTCGCAAGAAAATAATTGAATACTGGTCAATTCCTTTCTGCTATCATAGATGTCATTCCACAGGACACATGATGCAAGTTTTCCTAGAAAGACATGCTTGAACAAACTCTTCTAATGCTGCAGACAAATGTGCTTATTTCCTGGCACATTCCACCATTCTACACGACACCTCTCCCTCTACAAATTCTATAACAAATGATTCTTCCTACTCAAAATCCTCACCTTTGAGAAACATCCCCATTACTCAATCTCTAATCCCACCTAAAATATCTCCACACAACTAGCATCCAACAAGCCTATTCTTAAAATTCTTGGATCATCTCTCCTATCCCTAGTTACACTTTGAAAAGAAATCACTGCAAACACTCAAACCTTCGTCTTAATCTGACCATTAAATCTTCCTCCTCAATTAAACACTTGCCCTTGTCTGCATTGCTATCGAGTAAATACAAACCCAGTCATAAAGTAGGGAAGTGAATTGATATGCCCCCTACGATTGAACAAAAAAATCTGGTTGAACATCTATACTCCTCCCCAATCAAATTTGGAGCTCCATTTGGATGCACTTTCACCCCTTTATCAGAGGACTTGGAACTCTAGGCTCTATCTAGGGAGTCAAATTTTTCTATGGAAGCCTTGACCATTAAAAAATGTTGTTGTTGTTGTTGTTTGTTTTTTTTTTTACCCTACTTCTTGCCCAAATGACTTCAAAAATGTGACCAATCCTAGGAGGAAGGGACCACAAAAAAATAAAATTACAAATTGTACCATCGTTCCATCCAACCTATTGGATCAATTTCAAAATATACTTGTTAACCATTCACTGCAAATTTCCCTCTTATCCTCCAGAAATAGACTCAATGAAGAACCTCCAAAATCTCGGATCCTTGGAGTAGAGCCTTCTGAAATGGACCTTCCATAATGTCTGTTATGTCTATAAATGTAAGGGGATTGGGATCAGCCCAAAAAAGACAATCCCTGAAAAGTATAATCAATTTTCATAATACTTAAATTGTGTTGATTCAAGAAACCATGACTACAAAATACAAGATGTGGGGTTATCTTCTATAGATTTTTCCAAATTGGAATGAATGCACAATTAATGCCTTTGGTCTATCCGGGGGTATAGCGACAATGTGGAATCCAACTAATTACAACTTCAAGGAATTTAGCACACTTGTAGGTTTAATAATTACAGGAGGAGGAAGGGGATCTAAAAATTGACTCAATATTATAAATGTATATGCATCATATACTAACAAAAAGGAATCTTAGTCAAATGCAACACAAACTGGTCTTTTGGAGCTCTATTCACTCATCGTGGATGGTGATTTTAATTTCTCCATAGACATCTCTGGGATCTGGGGCTACCACTTCATAATTGACAAGCTAAGGAATTTCTTCAAGGATTTATTCAGCTAGAATAATCTTCGAGACATTAAACCAATCCCAATTGGTCCCACATGGAAAAATGGGTGTTGGGGATCACAAGGTATAGAAAAAAGCCTGAATAGATTCTATGTAAATGAATCCACTGCCAACTTCCTTAAGGAACTCAACTCCAAGATCCTTCCTATCAAAATATATGATCATTTTCCAATTATGTTGGAATGGAACGAGGTTCTGCATTCAGAAGACCGACCTTTCAAATTTAACCACTTCTCGTTAGAAGAGTCACATTTGATTGATCTAGTTCAGAATTTCTGGAAGATGCCATTTGGGGACTAGGGTTCTCGAAAAACGGACATGCTAAATGACAAATTGAGAGCCCTCAAAGTAAGAGTCCAAGAATGGGGAACAAGGAAAAAAAGGGACATGAACAGGGAACTACTGGGGATTGAGAAATAGATCAAGATCCTAGAAGACCCATCTAACTATGATTTTTTCACTAAACATAGAAATCAAGAGATTCTTAAATTGGAAATCCAAAGATTGCATATTTTAAAAAGACAATCAAAAGAATTACAACAAAAAAGCAGACAAATGTGGGTTGAGGAGGGTGATAAGAACAATAAATTATTTCACCAATAGGTCAAGACGAGACAAAAAAAAATGTATATGAAACATCATATCTGAAACAGGGGAAAATCTCATCTCATAATAAGAAATCTAAAGGGAGGCTACGAGACATTTCAACAGAAATTTATGTTCCATAGAAGATGCCTCTTTCATGGAACAATTGGAAATATGTGACCACTTCACTTTCACTCCGAGTGTGGAAGACTCCACATATATGGAATGCCCAATCACACAAGAAGAAGTCCTTGTTGGCATTATGATACAGGTGTTGTCCTTGATGGAAACTCTCTTAGATGATAGTTCACAGTGCAGCAGGTTAACATCAAAGAATTACAGATCAGACTACAAAGAATGAAGAAAGAGAGGTATATGCAGGTTCACCTTAACCAAGCTACGTATACACGCAATTTCACTGAACACAAGTAGCGTATACGTACACATGCACTTTCAGAAAAGGAAAAGCACGTATATGTTGGAAAACTAAGATTTTGATCCAAGGTATTTTGATCCATGGTATTGGTCCAAGGTATTTGGTCCGAGGTATTGACCCTATGTATTTGGTCCAAGGTATTGGTCCTAAGTGGTTTTGATCCATGGTATTGAGAAAGGCATAAAACTATATAAGGAGGAGAAGATCATTAGGCCAAGAAGTGCAAGTATTGAATAACTGATGAAGTGTGAGATCTAGTATGCAGGTTATCGACTTATGGTGCTTTGCTTGATCTGAACCAAGGATGAACCTTAGTGGTTGATGAGGGATAAGATCTAACGATGGATCGGGATCTTAAGACTTGAAATGAATTATCATTATGTGGTTTGATCATGTATAGTCTAGATCTGAATACTGATGCATGTTTTGTTCTGTAAATATTATGATCTGGGTATAACTGAAGTCTGGAATACCTACAAAATTATGAATTAATATTTGCATATGTATATGCTGGTTGGCTTTGGTAAAAGCGCGTATACGTGCTGGTTCGACTCATCAGAGTAGCGTATACATTATGAAATATGATATTTGAAGTTACAATTGGATTTGGTGTTGTTGCAGAAATTTTGGGTTCTGCTCTGTGTTCTGGTGATTGTGTTTTGATGACAGTATACTAAATGTTCAGATTGATTGAATGTGATTTTCTTTAGTGATGATGGGCCTTCAGTGATTCAGTTGTGGGTGATTCAGTGATTGTTGATTGTGTTTCAATGATTGGTTGTATTTTGAGCTTCAATGTTGGTGATGGGTCCAGTATGAAAATTGGATGAAACATGGCCTTTATATTATGGTGTTGTGTTCTAGGAGTATCCAATCTGAAAATTTATGAAACGTGGTCCCTGGAGGAAGAGAGAAGGTTGTAGCCTTTTGTAGGTCAGTACCTACATACTAGTAAACATATCAGCCAGTACAAGAGCCAGGGGGTTAGAGCTCCCTTCCAATAGTAGCCGGAAAACGAGTGAAGGTTGGAGCCTTCAGTAGGTCGGCACCTATGTACTAGTAAACGAATCAGATAGTACAAGAGCTAGGGGGTTGTAGCTCCCTTCCAGTAGAAGCTGGAGAATGAGAGAAAGTTGTAGCCTTCTACAAGTGGGTGCCTACGCACTAGTATGAGTCCCCACCAGTACAAGATTGTAAACATGTTTTTCTTATATTAAAAGAAGACAGCAGCAGGTGGTTTTTGTCCCGCATTGGGTTTCCACCTTAAATCTTGGTGTTCATGTGTGTTTCTTATGTGTGATGGTTTGTTATTATATTTTTGCACATGGTTACTGTTTATATGGTTAATGAAGTATTGATTAAATATCAACATATGATGAATTAACTGAATCATAAGTTTGTTTGATATACGCTGGTTGCCTTAAACACAGTTGCGTGTACACACGGGTTACCTTCATTGAAGTAGCATATATAAATTTGAGTATGAAAAGAAAAATATTATTGACTTGACTAATACTTATTCACCCCCCCTCTCAGTATTATTTCCAACAATTGGTATCAGAGCAGGTCCTTTGGTAGAAGCTTGATCGCTTGATGGAGATCCATAGAACAATGGTAAAGAAGCTAAAGAAGAAATCACCCCAGAAGAAGAATACAGCTAAAAGGAACAATGACAGTAGGAGAGACAATTGGCCGTTAGGTGGAAGCAAGTATTCAGATTCTGAATCACCTCAGATTGAAGATGGGCAAGAAAATAAAGCATCAAGTACAAATTTATGGTCTTCTAGTGATACTTTTCTTTGTTCATGCAAATTTGAAGATATTGGAAGTGATCGTGAAAGAAACAAAGAGACAAAAGTTAAAAGACTTGCAAATAAAATCAGAGATCAACAAGATCTATTTAACAAAAGGGAGTGTTCCTTCAAAGAAGAAGTTACTAGATTAAAAGCTCAGCTAGAGGAAGGAAACAAAGTAAGGAAGCAATACAAGGAAAAGGAATATCAATGTCAAAAGTTGTAGGATGAAGTGACATCATTAAATAATGAAATAAATTATCAAAGTATAACAATCAAGAGACTTCAAGACATATCCAATTACTATATAAGTCTCGAAGCTGAGATCCTCTCTCTAAAAGAAGATCTAGAAAATAAGCAGAATGAAGAACTACCTCAAGCAGACGAAGAACAAGAAAATGAGATTCTCAAATTAAGGCAACAAGTGGAAGAAGGAAGAAAGGCTGAAGAAATCTTGAAGAAGAAATATCTGGAAAAGGAAGAGCAATATCAGGTTGATGTAAATATCTTAAAAGGTAAATTATAATAAAAGGATAAATTGTTACGATATCAAGACAATACTAAGATTTTGGATAATATTCTTAGTAGTCAAAGGTCTCCGACCATCAAAACTGGTATTGGTTTTCATGAATATGTTGAAGGTGAACCTAGCTCACAAGGTGAGGGAAGGAACTCTAATGCAAAATCTGAAATGCTCAACAAGGAGATGAGAGGTCAACCCCATCAACAACCAAGGAAAGAAAGTCTTCAAAGAAAAACTTTTACTACTAACTATGAAAGTGATAGTCGGTTATTTCCTCCAATGAATAATGTTGAATGTTTTATATGTCATAAGTTTTGACATGTTGCAGCCAGATGCAGAAGTGGAATGGTTCAAGACCGACACACAGAAAGATCATCATGTTCTAGTTTCTTTAAGGGATATTGTTTTGCTTGCAATATGTTTGGTCACAAAGCCATTGACTGTTATAGAAGGAATAAGAAACATGTAAGATGTTATGCTTGTAACAAGTTTGGACATATAGTAAGGGAATGCATGAGAAAATTTCGACCGCCATACCAAAGGGAGAAAACATCATCACACTCGAACATATGGAAGAAAAAGGAAGTACAATCAGAAAGATGTGGCATAGCAGAGTATATAGACATAACAGACTCAGAGGGAGCTAAAAGTGTGAAACTTCAGAATTTCAATTCTCATACGCAATTAGCATGAGGACAAGTTGCGTATATACACGAGTTAGAAGATGCACAATCATGTATATAGTGTTTTAAGGAAATAGTAGCGGAACAAACTTAAGAAAAGGAGTTTGATATGGTTCAGTAACTTATCTGCTCTATTTGATGATGGTTACAATTTGCTGATGATTTGTAGAAATGTGTTGGTGCAAAAAAGTTGACGTATATCTTATTAATGATGATACCTTGATAACTCTCACTAATATTTGCAATGATCAGATCTGACAGTGAACAGGTGGAACAGGTGTAGGAGGAGAACATGCTATGCCTCTAATAAAGCATTGTGGGCATTATGTTTAGAAGTCTTTGGTACCTAATCAATGATGATGATGCTTATATGGCTAAATGATACATCTTGCTATGTTACGGTTATGAGTTGCCCATAATAATGCTTGGATCACATAGTTGGTTTTCAAATGATTGTGAATGATTTTTTGGTGATGCATATAGTACATATATGTTGATTATCATGGTGGATGCTTATCAGATGTGGGATGTTCCCTAGTGATGATATAATGGTCCTTGTGAAAAGATCATGCAACTCTTGATAATGATGCTATGGTCATAAATGATGTCTATGGTGTTTTCACATATATATGATATGATGTGAATGATTTTATGCTACCCCTTGGAGATATGACATATGCTTAGTTGATTCGTGGAAGGTTATGATAAGGCTCTTTCTACTAGGGAAATGAAGCAAGTTGATCTTGATGAGACCAAGAGGATGAGTTGATATATGTAGACATACTTTGTCACAGGTTGATGATATTTTGGGAACTAATCATGGACATATATAGGTCGCTGGTTTGGATGCTATTGACAGATGCTTACGGAGCAGATCATACATGGTGTATGGTAGTTGTTGATGACTATCATGGTCTTATTTATATATTTGATCTCTGTTATAAATTTCATGTATATCATTTGATGTAAAGGTCATATAAAGACCCATGATGTAATAATTCATCTCTGTTTGTCGTAGTCTATTGATGAGTCCTTTTTGGTCATTTGTATCCCTACTTTGCATGGGATGGACGATGTAATTTCTATCATGTATAAACAAGTGGTATATCCCCACTTGGTTGGGAGATGGATGTATGTATGAGTCATTTATGATAGGAAGGTCATACTCAGTTGATTTATAGAGTCATGTTATTCTTTTAGAAAATATTTTTGCAAACTTTGCATATGCTCAGGGGGAGCATGGATGATATAGTACATCTCAGCATGTACAAAGGGGGAGCTCAATCAGAGAATTTAGCATGTACTTAGGGGGAGCATGACCAGGGTGAAGAAGAATCACACAACCATATAACCATATGCACAACAATTCGCACACAAAAATTAAAATGGCGGAAAAGGCAGAGAGCCATCATGTGGTCTCTCATGCTCATGTAATTCTCTATTTTTTATTCAAACAATTTAATAATACATTTAAATACATGAGAAATTGGTCTTAAGATAGTGCGTCTATCTTAGAATCATTTGGTTGAGACAATTTCTCAACTTACACACTAATTTAGGAGAGCTAGTTAGAGAGAATCTCTCATCCAAGCTAGAATCCTTGGTTTGAGGAATTCTCATGATTTTATTTATTTAATTTAATAATTGGATTTATTATTGATTTTTAAGAGAGTGAGGCTAACATTCCCACCCCCCAATGATAAATCCAAAATGAACAAGGAACCATCTTCGAAGTTCTCAAGTTGATCCTCAAAAAAACATTTGCCTGACAAACTACCAAAGATGGATGCTGAAAAAACTCAAATTTGAAGAGAACATGAATCAGCTGCATGACTGATTCATCTATAAATGTTGCTTGAAAACTCTATCATGTGCCAAGCCACAAAAGGATCCAAATGTCCTTTTCTTGCAAACAACATCCAGTGTCCACTGACACAATTTGATGAATTCCCACTGGCGTATTTGCTGATGATGATCGCCCACTGGCTGCTTCGCTAATGTTTTCAAGACTTTCAGTCTCACAACCACTATCAATTTCATTGAAATTTCCCCCCCTTTGTGAGCTGAAAGGAGAGACAATCATCTGCATTTGATATCTGAACTCCCCCCTTCAGGTGTAGGAGAGTTTCACTGTTGTACTCCCTCGTTCAACTACATGATAGTACCACCTTCATTTGACTATTGGTTGCAATATGTGTGAGTGAATCCAATTGTAAAACTTCTACAATCTTCTGGCTGTGGATGACCATTCCCATGGATCAAACCATGAATAATCGATCTTTAATTTGGCAGGTTGGTCTTGTTTGCAGCATTTCTCTAATGAATGATTCAGCTTGCCACAATGGTGAATGGTGACAAGGATGGAGATTAAAGCACTGATCTTCCAGATGACCGGTTCTTTGACAATGAGAACATGTTGGTTTGTTTGTAACTTGAGTTTGTGTGCATTTACATCGGTCTACAAGTTGTTGAAAACTTGTTGAGCTGATTTGTTCAAGTAATCCGGCACTGACGAACTGAATGGGCTTTGAATAATTAGGGATATGTAAGTTGTCATTATCTTTGACATATCCTAAGCCGCGTCGATTTCGATTACTTTGAATTTCTTCCCATGGCTTGATGATAGGTTTGGAAGAAAGTTGAACTGGAACAACTTCAACACTTGAAGCTAGTTGGATGAATGAAGTCAAATGATCAGCTATCTCTAGATTGATCAAAGACTTGGAAGCAACAAGCTTCTCTTGCAACTCATTTCTTTGTAGTTGTGACTCTAGTTGAAGAAACTCAATCGTTTCATGTGCATGTTGAAGATGCACTTGAATGTCAACAAGATTTGTTTTGAAGATGTTCACCATGTTGCCAGTTGATGATAAAATCAAATTGGTAAGAATTTGGGACAGTTGAATGTGTGTCGTCATGTTAGCTTGCTCAATTTGAATTCAGGCTTGCTTGTATTGTTGCTTATTGTTGATGCTTTACTTGCTAGAGTTTTATAACTTGTTTGCTTGAACTCTTGATTTCATGCTTAGTTGATGATGATTTCTTTGCTTGAATGCTTCACTGACACTTTGTGAATGCTTCAATCAACTTCACACTCTCTCATTTGTTGTAGATGTCATGCTTTGAACTTTCGCACTTGATTTTGACGCACTCGCTTTCTTGGTTGTTTGAATGACACGCTCGCTTACTTTGATTGAATGACACACTCGATTTAAACATTGGCTTGATTTGATGCTCACTTGAACTTGCTTGATTGATTACTGACACTTGTAATTTCTTGACTTGAAATGCTTGATTTTGTAGTGTCCTTAACTTGATGGCGTGAATTAGTTGTTGTAAAATGTTGTTGCTGAATATTACTTTTATCAAGTCGATGATGTGATGCTTTGTGCTTATGAACTTAATTGATTATGCGAGCTTTGATTTCAGGAGCTTCGTCGATGACTTGTATATGTAAAATGTCTTATGTGCATGCAGTTGTTTTGTTTAAGCATAATAAAGAGAGTGTTTTACGAATTCGTCTCAAATCATGAAAGCACATTCATGACATAGAGTGTACCTATGATCCCCTTATTCAATTTCGGGCGGATATAGGACACAATCACCACAAAAAAAGATATTTTTTCATTTAAATAGTGAATTATGTCAACCTTCACGTTCACAATGAGAATGCCAAGCTCACAAATGTTTGAAACAACTTGTCTTCAAAAATTGCCTGCACTGACTCAATCGCTCTCAAAATAATGACTTTCACCCAAACAAATTCACTTATTGCTCCAAATTTACAAAATACTTATCACTCCATTAATAAACTTGAATTAAATAATTTAATTCCTTTTCAAACTCCCACTTAAAAGAATTTTATGGAGTCCCTTTATAAAAATGAAATGATTTCAAAACTTAAAATTTTGTGGATGTTTCCTTTTAAAAAAAATAACGCACTCCTTTATAAAGTGATTTTGTTTGGAGAGACTTTTCAACCCAGAGCCAATGTTATACTTAGTCGAAATTGCAGCAATCTTAAAAAATTCGTGGGAAACTCAAAAGTCAATTAATTTCTCACATGACCAATTGCGCCCAGCAGAAAAGCCACGTCAAAATCTACCAAAGCTCCAAAGCCGAGGATTCGAACACAACACTCTCAAAACAACCGAGTAAGTTTTAACCAAAATGGACATAATAGCATTTCCATCAGCAAATGAAGGGACTGAGATTTAGAATACCAGTGAGAATGCAGATAAAGATACCACATGACTGCATATTCCATTTGAACTTTCTTCATGCGCCTTCTGACTTCCACATTCTGCATATTATATTTTCCTTGAGGGATGAGATTATCGTGCTGCAAAACAGATGCTTTGCCTTGCTCAGGTCACACGCAATCCACATATAACCTACCACATTCTACAAACGTCCACATGCTGGACTATCCCAACAACTCAAATATATCCCTGACCCATTTTGGGAAACTTCCACTTTCATCGCTATCCTCTGCGCTATGTGAAAAACCACTCCGTCAAACACCATAAGACACCTTTGAATTTGTTAAGTGGATGAGCGTAAATATGCAGGTTTCGCTTCCATTCTCAGCAGAGTTCTTTGCATCTTGGTTGCTATTAAAACTTTCTTGATAGAGGAATCAACAATCTTCTTCAAGTGCTGGGTAATTCCAAACATACAATTGATAGGGTAAACGACAAGAATAACATGTAAAGTTTATTATGTAAGTCATTTATGGAAAAGTTCAGGGAGAAAAAAAATCAGTTCAATCCGCTTTTTTTTCATCATGTGTACAGAGAACTAAATGAAATTGCACATCAATTGGGCATGCTACCATTGATACCCAGCGTTTGACTCCATGGTTCTTCAGACAGATCTACAAGTAGCACATTATATGTTGGCTACCATATCTGCTACCACTTTATTTCCACAACAAGATCTTACGTGGTTCTTCATAGCTCCAGGTTAGATTTATGCATTAATAATTTTTTTATTTACCAAAATATTTCTAGAAATATTAATATCCTTGTATCTTTCACACAGACTAAAAAAAAAAGACATCATCCCACACAAAACCCTTTGCTGGCAACTTCATTGTCATGACTCATATGACAACTATCTCGACATTACGGTTGCAACATCTCCTCACCGATTCGGCTAATCCACATATAACCTTATGCATAAACTATCAACAAGTTCAAGAGAAATCACAATATTTCATTACTCTGTTGGTTGAATGAAGTTTCAAGTAGTGATCAGAACAACGACTCTTCATAACAGTTATGGCCATGATCTTATATTATTTCTTTCTGCTAGATTAGCGCACAAATAATGGGTTTCCAAAGATGGTTGATGTTTATCAGGTCTTCTCCAGTGACAATGAGAATGAACAACTCTCCCTCAACAAACTTATGAATACGTTCTCTATGCACAACAACTATTTTCCAAGTAGAGCATCACTTCACGCATAAGGATCCACGCTCCACACATCGCTCCACACATCAGGATCAACGTTCTTGCAACTTGCTCTAAGAATATCATTGATCCACACAACATGATCCATGCATGTAAAGATTGATTTGGACAGAACATGTGCGCCACCAACATGATTCTGCTACACAAAAGGCTTTTCTGTAGGATCCTCTCTGGTTTGCAACTCTGATCCATTTAACAATGTGTTTAGATATCGCTAGTTGAAAAATATGCAGTACTATTGCAACTCGTTAAAAGTAGGTTGCTCTTCTTTAAATCTTTAAATGTCACCTTAACAATGGCAGCCACAACCTCCATGAATGAAGGCTCTGATACCACATGAAGAAGAATCACACAACCATATAACCATATGCACAGCAAATTCACACACAAAAATTAAATTGGTAGAAAAGGCAGAGAGCCATCACGCGGTCTCTCATGCTCATGTAATTCTCTCCTTTTTATTCAAATAATTTAATAATACGTTTAAATACATGAGCAAGTGGTCTTAAGATAGTGTGTCTATCTTAGACTCACTTGGTTGAGACAATTTCTCAACTTACACACTAATTTAGGAGAGCTAGTTGGAGAGAATATCTCATCCAAACTAGACCCCTTGGTTTGAGGAATTCTCATGATTCTATTTATTTAATTTAATAATTGGATTTATTATTGATTTTTAAGAGAGTGAGGTTAACAATATTTAGACTCATATTAAAAGAAGATGATTCCCATTGCAATCCCTTATTCTTAAATGAATACTTCTAACAGTGACTGAAGAAGTAGTGAGAGGTACTTGACCTCTTGAAAACAGAAGATGATTATGAGGTCCTTAGAATAAATGACGTGTAATCTTAGGGGGAATAATACGTGCTTGTCTTGATGATGATTCCCATGGTTGTTTTTTTTATTTTCATGTTTCTTAGGCTACTGACAATGCCTCTGGTGTAGTAAAAGCGCACATGTACAGACAAAACAGAACCAGGGGGAGCCGAATGTGTGAAATTTCAATATTTCACTTTCTGTACACAGACCCTATAAATAAAAGTCACGTGTATATGGGAGTTCTAAAATGAACAATTCTGTATATCGTGGTGTGATGAAGAAATAGTGGGACAGACTCAGGAAAAGGGTTTGATATGCTTCAGTCAATTATTGTTTGGCTTTCCTAATCTGATGGTTGATGATTATAGTCTGTTGTTGATATTTAGAAGTGATTTTGGCCTTTATAAGTTGTTGATACCTTGATGGATGACTGGTTGATGAAGATACTTCGATGATTCTTACTAAGATATGAGATGATATGATCAGATTTGATAGTGAACTTTTGGCACAGGTTTAGGTGGAGCATTTGATATGCTTCTAATAATGCATTGTTGGCATTATGCTTGTGATGTTGCTTATGTTGTTGAAGTTCTTGATCACGATATCTTCTTGAGTTTTACATTGGTGAATAAGTTCTTGATGAAGTGGTGTTAGTGTAATAATTCTTCTTTGTATGAAGAATGATGTTTCTAAGACATTGTTATTCATATGCTACTAGTACATCTGCTGGATGATACTTGTGGACATGGTATTTTTTATGATGATGAAGAATGATGCTACACTGCCATATCTTACTTTATGATGATATGCTTGTTGTTGTTGCTGCATACCTGGTCACAGATTGATGATATTGAAGCTACATTGTCTTATCTTGTGAATTGATGATAGAAATGTATAGGTTGTTGTTCTTGGTGTTGCTGAAAGATGCTTATGGTGCATATTATATACGATGTATATTTTCTTATGACTATCAAGGTCTTATTGAGGTCTTTGGTCTTGGTTATGAATGTCATATATGTCATTTTATGCAAAGGTCATGTAAAGACATATGATCTAACCATTGTAAAATTTAGTGATTTTATAATCCCATTGTGATTGGGAGGTTGATGTAATAATGAAGTCACATATGTAAACCCACTGTGATTGGGTAATTGATGTAAGTTTGAGTCCTTGGTGATAGTAAAATCCATAGTCAGTTGAATCATAGAGTCATGTACTTCATTATCCATCCTTCAGAAATTTCAGCATGTGCTCAGGGGGAGCATGGTCAATATTCAGTGTTCATACTTAGGAATTTAGATCTACCGCACTCAAGAGAGAAGTATTCCTTCAACATTGGCTAGCCCTTTTCCCTTGATGTCAAAGGGGGAGAGTAACTTGGTGTTTGAAAATCTTATTGCTTAACTTGATGTATTTTATAGGTATCTGTAGGTAGTGGTGACCAAACACCAAAGTGGTTGCTATCAAGTCCAAAGGGGGGGATTGTTGGCATTATGATTGATGTGTTGTCCTTGATGGAAACCTAATTGATGAAGATTTCAACAGGATGTGTCTACATGTGACAGAGAATTTGATCAAAGGCATAGCAGTTCAGAGGTAGAGGAATGAAAAAATTGGAATTTCAAGAAGTATATGTGGGTTCTGTTAAGCAAAGTCGCGTACACATGCAGGTATGAAGAAGCAAAGCCATGTACAGTTTCTGCACCATGGTATTCTAAATATCAATGGTCCTTACCATGGTATTGTGCCCAAAAATGGATGTTTTGATCCCATCTAAGAAAACCATTAGCTGGGGTAAGGTTTTGACCTATGGTATTGGATAAGGGCTAAGATATATAAGGAGATTAATATCAAAGTGATAGAGTGTGCAAGTGATGAATATTTGATGAAGAGTTAGATTTGAAGAAAACATGCATGTAATGGGTTTTTGATGTTTTGATTCATATAAAACTAAGTATGCACCTAAGAATTTGATGATGGATCATATCTAATAGATTTGAGATGAAAATCTTGATTATGAAGGAAATTTGATTTGTGTTGATACTGACTTGACGCATGATTTTCTGTGCATGGTGAGATCTAGGTATGTCTGAAGTTTTGTGTTGCAGCTAAGTTTTGAGACAGAAATTGAAGATATGTACGTGGGTTTTATAGCCTGCACGGTGAACACACGCGGGTGTGATACTAGTAAGTCACATGTATTTCCTGATCTATATGTGGGTTTGTTTCCTGAAAAGTGCATATACACGTGGATATTATTTGAGGAAAGCATATACATAAAGTAGGGCTTTGATGAAAAGGACGGCTCATCAGTTTAATCAGTATTTTTTTGTTTCTGTTGTTTTTCAATGAAGTATTTTTAATGATTTGGGCTTAAATAGTGATGTTTCGATTATGAAATGGCTGATTGAAGAATGCTGAAGATACTTGTTGTTTGTGATTGAAGTTCAGTGAAGGTTTTGTGGTTGTTTCAGAATGATGCAGTGGATCTGAGTATGATTCAGTATTTGTTTCAAAATGATAGTGGTTCAGTTTTTAGAATTCAGTGGTTCAAGATCTGTACATGGGTATGCTTCATGGAAAGCATGTACACATGCGGTTTTTCTACTGTAAAGTAGCATATATATTTTAATATATTGTTGATCAAGGTTTGCAATAGAAAAATTTGGTTTCTGTAATGTGTAGTATGTTCTGGTTACAATGTTCTAATTGTTCTGGTTGTTTAGGTTGATTGATTTGGGTTTCAGTTGATTGGTTGATTAGGTTGATTCAGTGATTGGGTTTCAATGATTGGTTGGTTCAATTGGTTCAGTTATTGGTTGGTTCAATGGTTGAGTTACAATTATAAGTTTCAATTTTGATAATTGGTTTTGGGCTTAAATGTTGGTAGTGGGTCTAGACTGAAAATTTGATGAAACATGACCTACAAGTTTTGATGTGTTTAGCAGGTGGGTCTAGTATGAAAATTTATGAATCATGGTCCCTGCAAGTGTTAAGGGTTGGAAACTTTAGTGAGGGAGTTGAATCTTCCTTCTAGTGGTAGCTGATAAATCAGACCAGGGAGTTGGATCTCCCTTCCGATGGGTGTCGGTAAACGAGATCAAGGGGTTGGAGCTCCCTTCCAATAGGAGCTGGAAAATTGGTTAAGGTTGGAGCCTTCTGCCGGTGGGTTCCTGCATGATGGTATGAGTCTACACCAGTACAAGATTGTAATAATTTTCTCTTTATATTAAAAATAAGGTAAAGATGACAACAGTGGTGGTTTTTCCCACATTGTTTTTCCACCTTAAATCCTAGTGTTCATGTGTGTTTCTTATGTGTGATGGTTTATTTTATTCTTACTGCACATGGTTACTGTTTATTTAACGTTTAATGAAGCATTAATGTACTGGGTCAAGATAAATAGAATATGAATTAACTAAAAAGTAAGTTTATTGGATATACATTAGTTGTCTTCATAACAATTGCGTACACATGCGGGTTCCCTTCAGTAAAGTCACGTACAAAACTTAGGATATAAAATTGAAAATTTTAATGGTTTGAGAATATTGATTCACCCCCCCCCCCCCCAAGTATTTTCCCAACACCTCCTGGCACTATGTATGGTCTCCTGAGTCCTCCTAGAAAATATGACCTCCACAAATAATCTTGGCCTCTCTTAGAGAAAACAAAACCCTTTTAGAATCCCCATGAACTCAATAACTTGACCTCCCTATTTTATAAACAAAAAATTCTAGGAGAATTCCTCCTCTAGATATTAGAAACTAGAAGAATACTAAAGAAAGAAAATTTTAGAAAATATTCACTGCTTCAACTGCTACTGAAACCCTCTCTAGTGTCAAATCATAATAACCATGATCATGATCTCCAAGGCTTCCCATCGATTTCCTTTATAATATATTGTTAATAATCAGTGTCCAAGATCTAGATCTAAAATGATCTAATCGATGGCTAAGATCACTTAGAAACTTTTCTGGAAGTATCTAAAGAAAAATCAACCATGTCTCAATTATTACTAATTAATTAATCTGTTTCCTAAGTTAAAACCCAGGAAAATGATTAAAAAATCATTAATTAATTTAACTAAGACATTTCCATTTAAAATAATAACTTGCACTTTGAGATATCTCTTGCTCTTATGTTCCTATCCTCACTGACACCACCTAAGGATATAACACATCTGAGCTACATCAACCAACAATTAGAGTGTCATATTTATTAATGTAAAACAAAGGAAATAAGCCCTTCATTGGAAAATAAAATGGAAATGTATTAGGAGTAAGAAGGGCAAGGTAAAAATAGTTTTGGGGAAGTATGTTTGAATGGATATATTATGAGGGTTAATGGAGAGAGAATTAACATGCCATTTTTTGGGCGAAGAGGAATAATGAGAGACTCACTCATAACCACAACCATTGAGCTAATAACCACCTTCATTCACTAGCTAATGGTAGGCCTACTTCTAGAACAAAAACTCCCCCAACCACACACCAAATCTCTTCTTCCATTTGATCCTCCATGATCCAAGGTCAAAGAAAGCTATGCCATGGAAAACATAGACTAAATAAAAAAGAAACAATGAATTGAGATGAGGATCATAATCACGGGGCATACAATAGGTACAATCCCCTCACTAGCGGTGTGAGTCAGACCATTGATAAATGTGGATGGAAGGGAATTGGAAACAATATTAGGATATTGTTAGCAACAAAGTCACCTCAGAGCCAATATCCCCAATCTTCTCCACACACAGCTTTGTATTTACATCCAATTCAACAATATTTCATGAAACATTTAAGATATGCAGTCAATATAAGAATATGAGTTTGTTTTGATGAATTCCATGACGTATTTGTCTCTCACCTCCCACTATTTTCCTCGCCTCATTTCATAAATCCAATTACATATGTTTCAACTTAACAAGTGGTGCAACGGGAAGGCCAAATGAATATTTAACCAAACACGCAATCCTAAAAAAATTATGTGCAGTCATTAGGAAATGATTTTGTAGTGTCTATTTCTAATCCAAGCGCATATTGGTGGCTACCCGCCTATTCTGCTTGGAACCCCACCGTTGTTTCTTTCTTGTTTTCTTAATTGTAGCACAATTTACTATTTTTGGTAGTTTTTTGGGTCCTAAACTTTCAGAGCCATTTTGAGGGACTAAAAGACGTTTTTATGTAAAATTGAGAGACTAGAAAAGTCCCAAAGGTAGTTTACTTGTTTATTTTTGGCCTCCTCTTTGAGATATTTGAAATATGGTATTATGATAGTCAAAAAAAGATCGTATGCAAAAGTTATGACCCTAGGAAGTTGATGTACCAATTTACCCAAACGAGGCCCACAATTTTGGTGCTTCGTCTCCTAGGGTTAGGTTTTTGGATGTTTAGGGTTTTCCAGTGTTTCTCAATAATAAATAGGCCTTTGAGCCTCATTATAGCATGGTTTAGAGGCATGTAGTGCCACATATCTTCTCAAAGATAAGCTACCATTGTTCAAGCTAGTTTATTTCCATTTTTGTATCGAAGAATATTTTAGTTCTTTGATATAATGAAATGAAGTTTTATTTCTTCTGCATCTCTATGTTTATGTGTATATCTATATCTCGTTGTGTTCCTGCATAAGTCTGGATCAATGGTATCAGAGCGGTCTCCTATTTCTATGTTTTTCTTTGCATGTCCCCAACGAGGTCAAGGTATAAGGAGTTAGGGCTTGAACTGGTTGAACCTTTGCAAGACCAACCTTGCAAACCCCAACAGACTCCCATGGTTGAAGAAAATAAAAACGAGGGGGTAGGAGATCCTTTCAAAATATTGTTCGAGGAAACCCTTGAGCAAAAAGGGGTAACTTTTCCCAGATCCTTCAGCAGCTACCAACAGGTGATGCATCTTCATCTAGAAGCCACTCTGGAGGCACCACTCCTTTTAAGGTACAAGTTAAATTTGACATTCCCATATTTGAAGGACAAATAGATGCAGACGTCATAGATAGATGGTTAAATATGTTGGAAGGATATTTTTCAGTTCATGACTTTTCCAATCGAGAAAAGGTTACTTTTGCACTCCTCAAAGTTGCCCCACATGTCAAGGACCGGTGGGAAACCTACTGTGAACAAAAGGACAAGAGGGAATCCTCATCGTTTTCAGCCGCACCCACTTGGAATTATTTCTGAGATGCCATTAAGGAACAATATTACCCTATTAGGAGCTATCAAGGTAAATACATAAAGGGGACCACGCTGCAGCAGGGAAGGGACCAAGATGTGTCAAAGTTCACAAATATTTTCCATATCCTTCACACAAAGCTGGGTATGAATGATTCTGAGTGGAATTTGGTACTCAAGTACCATGGATGTCTACACAAGTACATCTTGGACGATATGGATTTCTTGGACATCCCCTCACTTGGCACCACCTATCAATACATTGTCAAGATTGAGCATAAATTTAAATAGAAGAAGAGAGACTTTGGATATGGGAATCCGAAGCTAGGGAAAGGCACCCCCAAACTACAAAACAAAGGACAAAGCCAAGGCGAGGTGACCCAAGACAACCCGCTAAAGCTGCAAGCAAAGAACAACACCATGAAAACAAAGAAGGACACGGGGAAATGGTGTGAGTTCCATAAGAGCCCCACTTTGAACACAAGTGAGTGTTGTTCGAGCTAAAGGCTTCTGAATCAGATGCATGTTCTGAATTTGAGTTAGAAAATGAAAAGTGGAATGACAAAGGGAGGAAAATTATCGATAATGAGCCTAGTGCCACTGTTTCCACCACCAAGATCCAGAAGGATGAGCCCGAAGATCCAAAAAAGGGGGAGTGGCTCTTCCACTCATAAATGTGGTGAAGGGTTCTCTGTTGCAGTTCATTGTCAACAGCGGGAGGCAAAAGAACCTCATTTCAATAGAGGTAATGAAGCAGTTTCACCTACCGACCACACCATACCTACAACCATAGACCATCGGGTGCATTCACCAAGGTTGAGATCTCTTTGTCAACCAACAGTTTCACCTTCTCTACAACATTAAGCCCTTCCCATATGAGTTATTGTGTGATGTTTATCCTCTTGAATTTTGTGATGTTTCATTAGGCCAACTATACTTGTGGAAGTGGCATGTTGTGTATGAGTCTAGGCCTCACAATGTTATTATTACAATTGAAAATAAGTTGTACATGATATCGGAGGTAGCACCGTCTACCTTTGTTTCTTTGATCACTGCGAATTAATGTAGTAAGATCATTTCCTAGACTAGGAAATTTTTTTCCTTATCATTCACCCTCACAGAAAGAAGAATATTGTGGCCACAACCTCCAAATAGGGCTGCTCTATACAACAACAATAGATGGAAAAGGTTGTATAAGAGTACGAGGACCTCTTCACCTCACCCACAGGGATACCTCTACACTATCATGTCAAGCACTCCATCGATCTAACCCTGGGCATTCGCTACCTAATGGACCGATCTATTGGATGCTCTATTCAATAGAATGATGAAATCAAGAGGCATATTTAGGAGATGTTGTAGAAACATCACATCAGGCCAAGTTCATCAACATCGGAGATTGATTGTGTTGATACAAAAGAAGGATAGGACCTGGAAACTCTATATTGACTATCAAGCACTAAAAAATATCATTGTCTGGAATAGGTTTCCAATCCCACAGATTGATGATCTTCTGGACTAGATCAAGGAGGAAACATATTTCAGCAACATTGAATTGAATTCCAATTATCACTAGGTACCGATTGAACCTTTTGATTTGTGGAAGAATCCTTCAAATCCAAGGAGGGCCTTTTCAAATTGATATTCATGCCTTTCAATTTGACGAATGCCCTTGCAACCTTCATGAGGATTATGGAAGACATCTTGTGACCCTTCACTAACTCATTTGTGGTGGTGTATTTGGATGACATTCTTATCTTCAGCAAGAGTTGGGAAGAACGCCTCCACCATATCGATGGGTCCTCCAAACTCTGCAACAACACAAGTTGTGTGCCAATTTGGAGAAATGCACTTTTCATATGGCCTAGGTTCAATATCTGGGGTACATCAATGATGAGCAGGGTGTACATATGGACCCAGCAAAGATACAAGTCATTCGGGATTGGCCAGCCCCAACCACTCTAATAGAGCTCCGCAACTTTTTGGGTCTTCCCAACTTCTGCCATAGGTTCATATTGGGGTTCTCTCATATAACTTGACCTTTGAGTCATGTCACGAAGGGAGGAGTGAAAAAAAAATCTTTTGTCTAAATCGCAACGTAAGGAGTTTTTCAAGTTGAAGCATCACCTGTGCTCTGCAGGGGCATCCATTGTCATATCACAGTGAGATACTTTCAAACACAGTCTATAAGTATACCATCTATGAAAAGAGATGTATTCCATTATTTAGGCCTACCGATAATGGAAGCATTACATTCCTGGGAAGGAAACAATCATCCACACATACCACCATCCCCTATAGTTCATATAGGCACAAGGGAAGTTGCAAAACGATTGGCATAAAAAATGGTCCACATACCTGCAACAGTTCCATTTGAACATTGAGTACAAGAAGGGCAACACCACCAACAATATTGCAAATTTCCTCAGTCGACCATCGGTCATGGGGCTGACCACTGTGGTTGACTCTTGTGGGCATGAGACTAAGGGATGGCCACATCTTTACAAGAGTGATCCAAAATTCGACAACACATACCAAACGCTCCTAGAAGGCAAGCAAGTTCCAAATTTTCACCTCTAGGGTGCACTATTATGCCACCTAGGACACCTTTGCGTTCTTCCAAGCAAGTGTGCCAAGATGATTTGGGAGGGGCACTATAATAAATTCGTTGGACATTTCGAGGTAGAGAAAACAGTGGCAGTGCTACAGAAGTATTTTTATTGGCCGAACCTTCGATAGGATGTTGGGAAGTACATCAAATCCTACATTTCTAGCATCTTTTCCAAACTGACCATCAAGAAGCAAGGCCTATATACTCCTCTTCCTACTCCTAGTTGACCTTGGGAATTCATCTCCATGGATTACATGTCAAGCCTTCCTTCTACTAAGCATGGCAATGACTGCATTTTCATGGTCATCGACAAATTCTCTAAGATGGCCATTTTTGTGACCTACAAGAATAGTACCACAACAAAATCTACTACTAAGATCTTCTCTAAACGAGTGTGGGTAGATTTTGGGATCCCACAGTCCATTATCTCAAATCAGGACAACAAGTTCCTAAGCACATTTTGGTGAAGTCTTTGGTCGATGTTGGATACCAAGCTCACTAAGTCCATAGTTTTCCACCCCAAAACCGATGGCCAAACAGAGGTCATCAATAGGATGATCATACACATTATGTGTATGTACAACTCGAAGCATCCACACACATGGGATGAAATCCTCCCCTATGTCCAGTACAGCTACAACATTTCTCTCCATAAATCAACTAGCCACAACCCCTTTTAGGTGGGCTTAGGATTCCAGCCACTATGTCCCATTGATGTGGCCATACCATTTGCAACTACCCAGGAAAATTTGGCTCATGTCTAGTCCAAAGCTGATAGGGCTAAAAACTTCGTTGAGCACATTCAACACATCCGCCAATAGGTCCATGACATATTGGATAGAGCCAATGTTAGGTACATGTAGAGACATGATCAACATCAGGTGCCACACAAGTTCCACTTGGGCAACAAATTTTGGTTACATTTATAGAGGAAGCGCCTCACTGGGCCCCACCGCAAGCTTCACCCACTTCGATATCGGCCTTACACCATCACTAAGACTATAAGGGACAATTATTTCAAGCTCAACATTCAACCATTCCTTAGCATGCACCTAGTGTTCAATATGGACCGCCTTTGACCAAAATTTCCACCATTACTGGACACATCAGACATTGCAGAATAGCTCACACCAACAGAGTTAAACCCAGACTGCATGGAACATGACACAACTGATTAGATCATGGACACATAGATCAAGAACACTTGCCAACAAAAGATCCAACTGTATTGAGTTGTCAAATCTGGTAAACTCTTGCACCAAGGCAAGTGGCTCACCAGGGACCAAGTTTAGGAGAAGTTTCCCCATCTCATGGAGGCACTTAACATAATGGGGACCTGTTGTAGTTGTTGCGACAACACCTCCAAAAAATCTGGGTAAACATTAAATTTTTGGAGCCCCTACATCAAGCCTAAGCTTTAGCCCCGTCAAGTCCTTTCCCGAAGGTTCGTCAATGTCGGTAAACCTGAAGAAAATCCAAGTTTTTGGCTAAGTTAATCCAAGTCACCAGTTCATGAGATAGACTGGGTCACATAGTCAGAACGTGACTACCGCATGTACCCGTGACCACGGAAACCCTTACGACCAAGGTGACTCATGGGTCGTAAGGTTGCGTAGTCGCACTTCCAACTGCTCAACTACCCTGCGACCCCACAACCCTGCGAACCCGCAACCTTCTGAGTCATAAAGTCACAAAGTCGTAAAGTCACCTTAATTATCATTAGTCACTTATGCGACTACACAACTATGTGACTCTGCAACTTGCAAGGTTGCAAGGTCACACCGCCTATTCACACATTCCAACCTGACCTCACGACCCATGTGACTTCGTGACCTACAAGTCGTAAGGTCACAATATCCGCACTCCTGACCCTCATGACCTCTGCACATGTGATGATTTTATAAATAGGAGGGCACCCTAGTTGCATTTGGCAAGGCTCTGTTGGTCGCACTGGAAGCCATAAATCCCTCTGACCTGACTTCGTGCACACGTCCAACTCCGGTAAGTAACGGTCCTCCCTCCTGCAATGATTATTTTCTTCCAAATGTCATTGACAACACCTCCTAACCTCTAACTTACCTCCCGCCCTAAGGTTTAGCCCTTTACTTAGCTTTCCTTTCCATTTGTGCTTCATAATTACCCTAGCCTTTCCCCGCTCATCCACTCAAAGTTTCAGGTTTGCCTTGCATTTGACTCCCCTTATTTTGATCAAGAACCCGAAGCTCCATCCTTCTTAAAGTGACCCCGGTCTCCCAAAGTCGTTCAAGGCCTTCTATAAGCTAATCTGATCCATATTCATGCTCCTCGTGGCCGTGATACCCTTCCCCTCATGACTTCGTGACTCCTCTTTTCCTGCGACCTCCTACCATTTGTGACCTACGACCACCACCCGCTGTGCGATCCGCGATATACTTTTGCGCATCGCAACCTTGTGGTCATGCCCGACCCTTGACCTCAGTCATGCAGTTGCATTTTTTACATTGGATGCCTTGTGACTCACTCATCCCCGCGACCCTCCTTTCACTTGCTAAGTTTTCCTTTTATTGTATTTTATTTTATGGTCATGCCCTCTCTCTCATCGTGGGATTACATTTTTGACATGCCACGTGACATCAAGATTGAGTGCATATCCATTTCTTATTTTGAAGATGAGATGGGTCACCCGACTATTAAAACATCTCAAGGTGCATCAGGAAGCGGGGCATGGAAAACTGATCCAGACGAATAGCCACCTACCTTTAAAGACATGGTTTGCAACATAAATAAAACCACTAGGCTCTCTTAGTATGAGATCTACAAAGAATTTGCTAAGAGGGATATCCTGGAAACACAGGAGGACTTCCAAGTATATATAAAGTGGCGGCTCATCCACCAGTATTCCCATGCACTGAGATCATCGAATGGGTCTTGAGGTGTACAAGCATGGATGACTAGATGATTAGGGTTCATGATGGAGCACCTATAGCCACCATTTCTTCGATGAACATCAGTGCCTACTACAAACTACCTGAGAAGCAGCAAATTTTTAACACCAAGTGGCTCACCTGATTCAATACCCCATCGAAAGACATCTTGAGGGATTGGTGGCAAGAACTTGTGAAATTCTGAGTCATGATAGACTAGGCCTACAAGACAGAAGGGTTATGCAAAGTATATAATTTAATCGCTGCAATGATGTGCCGACTAGATGGTAAGGTAGACTGCAATGTGTTTTATGGCACGTGAGTCCCACTCATGTATGCTTTCATCACTCAGGGAATTTTTTTTAATTGGGCGAGCATCCTGTCATCATCCTTGAGGACCAACATAGCCACTGCCCAAAGTCCACCTCTTGAGCAACCTCTAGAATTCTATATGTCTTCATACCTCCTTGATGTTGTTTATTCAAGGTGCCACTTTGAGCTCTGGAGCTACAATTGGGACTCATCAGTATCCCAACCCGTCCACTGCCACTACAAGGTCTTTTGGGACACAACTTATAGAGCCACATTGGATATAATATGTGAAACATTTATCATCCCATTATACCAATTGTTGTTCGGGTAAGCACATTTCATGTCAAAGAGAACCATGAGGACCATAGTTAAAGTAGCTCATTGGTTCCCTATCGATGAAGGAACAATCGTTAGGGTGTTTATTACTCATAAAGCTCTGCACGCTCTGCCCAAGTTCGTCACAGATAGGACTCTTCTACGAGAGTTCTACTACCAGATGACACAAGGTTTCTTGAAGGTGTTGAACAAAGGTAAGAAGAAACCTTGGCCGCCTTTTCCTCTTACTATTGGAGTGTACATAGTAAAAAACTTCAAATAGGTGGAAAAGGAAGCTGAAGAACTAGAGGGGAACCATTTCATGACCCTAAATTACAAAATGTATGACTCCTAGAAGGTCATAGTTGCCCACTATAAGAAGGCAAACTTCATTTGGCCTTATGCCCACACTAGGAAGGATCTCGAGGACGGAATTAGGAAATGGTATAACTCCACAAGGAAGATTAGACCCAGTGAGTAACAGGTCATAGATGATGATATCCTTAATTATTTCTAGGATGATGTGAGCCTCAGAGAAAGAACATGGAAGGGAGCTGAGACATCAGGGAAGCGAAAAGGAAAAGAAGTGGAAGACCCTCTAAGGGACAGCGAGGAAGAGGAAGTTACGCTCATACAAAGAAATGCCAAACTAGCAAGAAAGAAACGATAGCTAAAGAGGTGAAGAGAACTAGAAAGCAAACAATCACAGGAATTCGACGACCAAAGCCAGGATGAGATAGAGAATAAAAGGCAAGAAGACAAGAAAAGGCGGAAGGAAGAAGAAAAGAGAGCACCAAATGATATAGAGAGAAAGAAGGAAGAAGAGGCCGAAAAGCAGAGACAGTTTATAAGAAGAGTTTCGGCGTAAATCACATCAAAAAGACCTTTGTCGACACGTTTCGAACCAACTAGTGTGGTTCATCGTCAGGACAAGTTAAAGACACATATTTGGCTTAGCATGTTTAAATAGACTGACTTAGCAGAGACTCCAACGGCTATATAACGGCTAATTTGGACTCAGGGTCCAGGTCAAAACTAAATAATAAATTTAATATTCTTTTATATTTTATTTTTATTTTGTTTTTATAATATTGAGATTTAATGATATATAATTCTATTTTTATAAAAATTCTAAAGGTTATCCTATAAATAAAAAATGAATTGTTTAATAATATACTTTTTTGGTCAAAATTGATCATAATAATATAACTATGTGGTAAGTATATAGTTGTAAATTATTCTTATATTATTTTATTTACTAAAAATATATCTAAATTTATGGTAAACGAAGAGATTACTAATCCCTGTGGTTAATTTAAAAAGTAAAGTTAAATTGTTTATAATTTACTTTTTATAAAAATGTATAATATGTTAATTAATAATACTATTATGGGAAAATCTAAACTCTAATAATATAATATATATAGTAATTAATAATATATATATAATACTAATAAATTAATAAATATATATATAATATATATATATAATATATATATAATATTATATATTATATATAAATATATATATATTATTTTTAATAGATAACTAATGACAAATTGATAAAAGATATCTAGATATACTAAACTTATTTATTGTAGATTTAAATAGATGATTAGATAACCAAATACAAGAATAAAATGCAATAAAGATAAGAATATAACTATCTATGTAAATAAAATAAATAAAATAGAACTTAGATAAATAGTAATTAACTACGTAATATTAAAGGATTTATGAAAATCATAAAATGTAATCAAGATAAGAATATAAATCTTCATGTAAATTAGAACCTAGACTAAATAATACTTAACTTATGAAATAATAATGACCTTATGAATGCATTAAATAAATAACTAGCCAAGCAGGTGAAGGACCCCATCAATGCAAAAACTCAAATAACTAAATGAAACCAAGTTAGAAAAATAACTGAAATTTTATATATATCTATATATAAGCATGTATCTAAACCTAAGAAGAATATCAATAATCATACTCATAGACTTATAAAGGGGAATATATAATAGACATCTACCTATATCTATACATAAATTTCTATACTAGAGGAGAAAATACATGAGAACCCTACGGAAAGGAAGAGCTCCAAAGAAATCAGACGGAAACAGGGGGCATGAAGGAAGAACTACAGAAAAACAGAGGGGCGGTGGGGGGGGGAAGAAACACTAAGAAGACAAGGCGGGGATCCAGCACCTACTTACCTTCCAGCCATCATCTTTGTTGAGATTGATAGGCCTTTTTTCAATTTCTATAGCTTCCCTTAACTTACGATGACGGAACTGAGCCACCTTGGCAATAACTTTGGCCTCCTCTATACAGAAATGATGCCTGGTCTTGTCCACATGCTCAGATATGGCTGAAGACTTTGTTCTCCCATGTCTCAGGTCAGCAGCATGTTCACAGATTCTTTGCTGGATGGATCGTCCTGTTTCTCCTATATAGGGCGTCCCACATGAGCAAGGAATCAAATAAACCCCCTTCATGTCCATAGGGTTAACAGGATATTTTACAGACCGAAGGGAATTACGAAAGGTTTTGAGGGGCCTGAAGGTTGAGGGAATATCAAACCTTCTGAGGATCCATGCAATCTTATCTGTGGTCCCTTGGATATAGGGCAGATGGACACCTATATGGCGTTCCTTAGGCTCTTTCTTCTTAGTTGCATTTCTGGAGGCTATAAGGAAAGCTTTCCGACCTAGGTGCCTACTATATCCATTTTCCACAAAGACATCAAGGAGGTGGGATCTCTCTCTTTCCAGGCTCTCATCGTCAGAAATCCTGAGGGCCCGAGTAGCTAGGGTGTTAAGAACCCCCATCTTCTGAGCCGGGAAATGGTGGGAATCGGCGTGAAGATACTGCTCCGTGTGAGTTTTCTTACGAAACACAGAGTGGGCAAGAGAGCCGTCCTCCTTCTTAGAAATAAGAATATCCAAGAAAGGGAGGCTACCATTGACCTCTTTTTCCATGGTGAACTTAATAGCTGAGGACTAGCCATTGAGGTGATTAAAGAAGTGTTCCAGCTCCTCATGGCCATGGGACCAGATGACATTCGTGTCATCTACATACCTTTTCCAAAGCTTTGGAGGAAGACGAGCCGAGGCTAGAGCTTTGGCCTCGAAATCTTCCATAAACAGATTTGCCACAATCGGGGAGAGGGGAGAACCCATGGCAACACCACAGGTCTGCTCAAAGAACTCTCCCTCAAAACAAAAGAACGTGGAAGTGAGACATACCTCAACCAGATGGGCTGTATCTGGATCTGTTAGGCGATATATCACTTCCAAGTCCTCTTTTATAGGGATGCAAGTGTACAATGAGACCACATCAAAGCTAACCAGAATGTCTTCAGGCTCAAGCTTAATGTCCTTGAGATCCTTGATGAAGGATACCGAGTCCTTCATGAAGGACTCAGTGCGGCCAACCAGGGGCTTAAGCTTAAGAGCCAGAAACTTGGCTAGAAGGTAGGTCGGCCCCCCGATGGTGTTGACGATAGGCCTCAGAGGTGCTCCTTCCTTATGAATTTTAGGCACCCCATAGATTCTGGGAGCAATGGGATTGCTCTCAATGAGTTTACGGGACAGGGAACTCACCGAGTTACTAGACTTGATGGCGAGAGCCACTATCTTAGAGACCTTCTTCAAAGGGTTCTTGGCAAGTCTTTTATAACTACCACTGTTGTGAAGATGATCTAACATCTTCTTACGGTAATATTCCTTGTTGAGGATGACCGTCGCCCCTCCTTTGTCCGCCTTAAGGACCACAATATCTTCATTCTGATTTAAGGACTTCAAGGCACAGAACTCTTCCTTGTTGAGGTTCCTCTAAGGGGGTTTAGCCTTCCTGAGGATGACAACACAATCCTGCCTGATAGTGTCCTTAATATTATCAGGCAGATCTTTAATTCCCTGCTCTACGTCACAAATAATGTCATCTACAGGGATCTTTCTAGGGGAAAGGGCAAAGTTTAAGCCCTTGCTTAAAAGACTGAAAACTTCAGGGGAGAAAGAAAAGCTTGAAAGGTTAACGACCTTACTATTCCTGGATGAGGGACGAGAGACCTTTTTTCTAAGATCCTCATACTCATTACTGAGGCCCGGATTAATAATGTCATCATGACCCTAAACTACTCTTACTTAAATCCTTATCGATAAAGCAACATTTATTTTCACCAACTTTACTATTGATGTTACCTAAATTATTCTTGATATTAATATTATTAAAAATCATATTACTATTATATAACTTACTATTAGTGTCCTTATTATTAATGCTCATATTATTATATACTTTAGTATTAATATCCATATCATTAATGCCTTCCATATTATTAATGCTCCTATTATTATATACTTTAGTATTAATATCAATATCATTAATGCCTTCCAAATTGATGTTGTTTGGGTTGCATCGATTATTATTAAAGTCTATATCTTCATTTTCATTAATATGTAAATAATTCATATTATTAATTCCTTTATTACATAAATTGCTCCTATCAATAATGCCTTCATATAGCTTATTATCTAAATTAATCCTATTAATACTACATTCAACTTTAATTTTGTTAACGCTTTTAATGATATTGCCATCTTCGTTTTTATATAGATCCTTACTCAAGCCTTTCATAGCGCTGTTAAATATATTATGATCCTTGTTACTTAAAAATCCCTTACTACCTTTACTTAACCTACTACTTAGAATCACATCCTCATGCTTATAATCGTTACCGAGAAGAAGCTGCGAAGAAAAAATAAGAGGAGCAACAAAGGTTAGAACAAGAATTGAAGAACATGGAGGAAGAGATAGAAAGGCAAAGGTCACTAGTAGAAAGAGAAAAGAGGCAACAAGAGGAGGAGCTTAGGGCAAACAGGGAGAAGGAAGTTGTAGTAAATGAACAAGGAGAGACGAGCAGGGTGGTCGACCCAAGCTCAGGACAAAGTGAGCTTTCTCCTTTGGATGTACCTCCCGTTACTCCCCTCACTGGTGCACACCTACCCCTCTGAGAGCTAGGCATCTCAGAAGATCAAGATGAAAAGGTTCTAGATCTAACTAAAATCACATTTGATGAAGTAAACCTCAAAATTATACAGGAGAGGAATAGATCTTGCAGCTGAAACATAGCTGACCCATTGTCAATAACTATGACAACAGATATCATGTCAAATATCACGTAAAACCCTCAAATGATTGCCTCTGCTGGTACAGCATTCGTGGCTGCCATAGAACACAATGTAGCACAGATAAGTAAGTAGATTGTAGATTTGCAAAACAGGTTATACACATTCGAGCAAAGGGCCAACGTTGCAGAACAAAGGAAGAGAAACATGGAGGAAAATATGACACTCTGCTTGTTACATACATGATTAGCTGATTTCCAAGCAATAGTCGCATCAGAAACAGAGATCCTGGGCTAGACTATGGTAGCAATGTGTGAAGAAATGGAAAAATTGTACCACACTATAGCTCCCATAATGGCTATTCAAACTCACTCAAAAGAAAGGGTTGCCATGATCAAGGAGGCCATGACCGCCTTAGATAAAATACATGAGTGGTTTGAAAAGTACCCCGAAGCCTCGACAGTAGTTCCCAGGAAAGATTGGATTTTTATGCAGAATACTAGGGTCCAGCTTTGCATCAAAGTGTGACCCTGAGAAAAATTGGCTAAAGATGCAGAGAGGGTGTTGGCTTCCTACAGGAAATTGTTCAGCAGTCTGGAATCAATGATCCAATAGCATGGATCCCCTTCTATAGGAGAAATTGGACAGGTCAGAAATCAGGAGGAGATCAACAACGAGGTGCAAGAATTCATGGAGACATATAGGCAAGTCACCCGCACAGGAGGTATGTCGGTCTCAAGAGAAACTATCAAGCGTTACATCATAGAACCAGTGAGGCTCTACACCAAGTTGGGTACCTTGAACAATCATATACGTGCCAAGCGAAATACCCTTATCCCAGATGCACTAGAGTGCTTACACCAACATGATGAAGGCTAGCCACAAATCTCCCCCATTGCGGAAGAATACAACATATGGCGCACTTACCTGACTAAAAAGCTCGAGCTCAGCATTCCGGAACTCGCCATCTGCAGATTAGTGAACTAGGATAATAGTCATTTTTCTTGTGTGTACTATGATAGCACATAATACTCTATGAACGCGAAATGTCACATAGAATGCCAAGAGTCATTTGGTTGGTGAAAGGTCACTAGGAAGTCCAAGAGTCAAGAGTAGACCAAAGATCTCTCTCATCCTATAAATGTAAGCTCATGCCTCATTTGTTAGGACTTTTTTGTTGAGGACCATTTTGGAGATTTATAGACATATTGCTTGAGAGAATTGTTGTCCTTCTATTCAATACAAGAGTTACTTGTATGTTTTCACTATTGAATTCTTCAAATACCTATGTGCTTGTGCCATGAGTATTTTCTCACTTGACGGATCGAATGTTCCTGGAAGCTATTTAATGTGCGGTCTCTCCACATGTTGTTTCTTACTCCAAATTTGGTTTTGCTATGTATGAATGGTATTTGGTTTACTCACTCTATATGCATGCCAATGAACTATTTCTTTAGGTATTAGTATAATCTTTCTTTTGACTGCAAAATTATGTACGTTGATAAATGGTTGATTGTTGTAAACTGATTTTGCAATCATTACGTAGTATTTATCTAGTATGCACAAGTCTTATCTAAAGTCCTACTAACAGTAACTTTATGTGAGAATGTGTGGTTTACCTTTTGCTATTCATGGTATATATATGGTACAAGATATTTGTCAATTATTCTCTTGTGTTTATTAAAGCTCATACATTCTACTAAGTTTATATCACACCTTCATCTGAAGCTAGCTCCACAAAACCGAACGGCATTTGGGCCTACATACCGGAAGGGATCTCTAACACACTCGGTGCAGGCTCTAGTTGGGAACCTACACCAGAGAGATCCCCTTGACTGTTGGTGATAAATTCCAGCCCATCAATAGGACCATTGCTTCCTAAGGGGGAAGGACTGATCCAAGTGGATATTGGTGGCCACCCACCCATTCCACTTCATCCCCCATCATTGTTTCTTTTTAGCTTCCTTAGTTTTAGCAAAACTTACTATTTTTGGTAGTTTTTTAGGTCTTAAAATTCCAAAGCTATTTTGAGGGACTAAAAGATGCTTTAGGTAAAATAGAGAGACTAGAAAATTCCCAAACTAGTTTACCTATTTTTTTAGCCTCCTCTTCAAGCTCTTCAAAACGAGGTATTATGATACCCAAACAGAGATCATATGCCAAAGTTACGAGCCTGAGAAGTTGATATACCAATTTACCCAAACAGGACCTGCAATTTTGGTGCTTCATCTCCTAGGGTTATGTTTTTGGATGTTTAGGATTTTCCATTGTTTCTCAATAATAAATAGGAATTTGAGCCTCACTGTAACACAATTTAGAGGCATGTGTTGCCACATCTCTTCTTAGAGATAAGCTAACATTGCCCAAGCTAGTTTATTTCCATTTATGTATGCAAGCATATTTCGGCTCTTTGATATTAATAAAATGAATTTTTATTTCTATTGCATCTTTGTGTTTATGTTTATATCTATATTTTGTTGCGTTCTTGCATAAGTCAAGATCAGTTTCAAAATAAATTGTTTCGTTGCTACAAAATGATTTCATAGTGTCCATTAAAATTTTTCATTCGGGTTTCGAGGAAGATGAAACAACACATCTCTCTTCCAAAACGACTCTCCATGATCCTTGGCTTGCTCCTGAACACAATATATGATTTACCTTGCCTTTCTTTGCCAAGATTTTCAATGTTAGATTTTCCAATATGAAAAAATAGTCAAAGAGGGTTTTTTTAGAAATCCAAACAGGGTACTATGTGTCTGTAACAAGACTCAAATCATTATAAATACCATGCAATCACTATGTGAGAACATACTGAACATTTCCCATGAGGTTTTGGAACCAATACAATAAGAATACCTTCAATAAATGAAAAATCATGCAACAATTGAAGCTACAATGTTCAGATTTTTAATGTAAATCAGTTCAACAAGCTATAGGCTTTCAAAATGACCAATATTGAAATGAAAAAAATGCACAGGAATAGAAAACATGAGTTCACAAGAAAAAAATGAATTGGTTAATCACACGAATTTGATTCAATCTCAACCATTTAGCAAGCATCCAAATTATGATCCAAATTTGTTGTTCATTTGTGCCACTCACACAAAGAAATACCTTATGGTTCACATAGATTGGAAAGCAAAGGCAAGGTTGAAGTCTTAGGAACAGTTTCACATAGAAACAATGAGTTCCTCTCTTCTCTCCCTCTCTCTTCTCCTCACTTCGGAGCTTCTCTTCTCTATTCTTCCCAATCCTCCTTTTTTTTATTGTTCCCTAAAAGGAATAGACAATGACAACCAAGAGTCAATAAGTATGAATGGTTTCCCCTTCTCCACAAAATAATGGAAACTGAAAAAAACTATATTTACATTAGAAAATAACTTCTCCAACTTATTCTAAAAATCAAAAATCACTCCTAAATGTAAATATTTTCAATTTCTTCACAAAATATTTAAATTTTTCCCCTAGCATCACCATGTGACCATCCATGACATGGGTAAGATCATGTCCAATATTCATCAAATTTTATGCTCGGCCTATGCACCTACATCAAACTCCCAAGGTGAAAAATATTCATGGTATCATGACCATGTGTTGATGAAGTTAACCTTCATCAATCCCAAACTTTATGTGGTAGCTAGTCCTTCTCCTTATCATGCCATTACTCTACCATTTTCTCTTGTTCTAGTCTTCCTCCTTCTTTTCTAATGAAAAATTTCTCTACCATATGGAATATGTTTTCCTTTTTTGTCCTCTACTTTGTATACCTCTTCTTTTGAGGCTTATTCAACATCATCTTCCTTATTCTCTCTATTTCCACCTCCAACCTATCCTCTGGATGGAACAAACCATTATTTCATGGCTGAAATTTGTTGTTGTCCTCCACTGACACATCAAGATAACAATTTCTTGGAACTACTTTCACCACTCTCTACATTTTCTGTTGGAACTCATCAGCATTATTGTCTATTTATTGTTGGATTTTTTCCATGGGAAAATCATCCATGTCATCTTTGGGACCGCTACAATTCACTATAGTCTCTATCCTTGGATTGTTCAACCAATTTTATAATATGTTTTACATGCCTATTATGAAATCTAACAGGTCCTCTCCCAATGGTTCTTGTACTTCATTAATTGAAGTATTTCCAAGCCATTTCACTATTTCTTGCACATGTTCATTATCTACATCCACAAACCAATTATATGTTTTAAAAATATGATATTTTGAAGTCTCCTTTTTTTTTCCAACATCTCTCCCTTATGTAGCACTAAAGCTTCCAAGTTTCCCATTAAATGTTAATCTACTTCATCCATCATAAAAACTTCACAATTGATATCCACACATGTGTTCATCACCCTTAGGTTGTTCTTCCATGGCTGCATTTTCCCATGGCACATAGTCTTCATCTTGAATATCCTTTGTCTTCCTTCCAACCTATATAAAATCACTTAGTGATTGTTTCTCCTCTCTACACGGAACAAAATCAATTCTATATCCTTCATCTAGAATGACTCCTACATTCATACACCAATTGTTAAAATCAAAATCATCATGGCTTATATCCTCCATTAACACCTCAACCATCATATGTTGATTGTCCATAGTACTAGTAAGACTCTCAACTAGTCTCTCATTAACATTTTCTTCATTCCGGTCTTCAGTTTCCAAATGGCACATGATACTTTTAGCTAGTCTCCTTTCAGAATTATAATTCTCTCTCTCTTCACGGTTTACTCCTTGTTTAATTTCACAAAGAACTTCTTCTTCAGTAGTTGTCCTTTGTTGCAAGTCAACTCCTTTGAGATTTTCCTCCAACTGAGCATTTATCTTCTATTCAAACTCCTTGAGTTTCTTCATTAACTCATAATTTTATCCCTGCCTTAACTTCAATTACAACGAATTCCATTTTACTTTCTTATGGAGAGTCCATCTGTAGCCCTAGTCTTCCTCATATTTCTGTAGACATTCTCTCATCATCTCTAGTTGTAATTTAATTTCAACTAATTCTCTATCAAGTTTGTCCTGTCTTGATCTAACATGGCTTCTCTTTGAACCTTTACTATGGTTATTAGTAGTCACAAATCTCCTTCTTCTATGATCTTATCCCTACTCATGGTGAGCTGCAAGCAATCCACTACAACAAGATGACCCCATCAACCTATTTGTAAATAACATAATAATCTCGTCCATGCCTAGTCTTCTCTTGGTATTTCTGCTGACTCCTTCCTATGGAATCTTCATCTAAGCACTCTCTTCTTGTCTAGCTTCTACATGAAATTTACTCACCTTCTTTGAGAATTTTTCTTTTCCTCCTTCTCTATTGCAAGGTTCCTTACCGTTGTCATCAAGAACTCTCTTTTTTATTGGTTATAGTCATTGACTATAAACATACCACTGCTACTTGTAATCGGTAATTAATTAATAAAATACCATTACCTCACTATCCAAATATTTGTTGAACATGCATCACTGTGGTTGCAATCTTATCTGCTAGCTCTACCTTCAATTTTATAGTCTTCTAATGCCCTTCGTTCAGAAATTTTTGTTTTCTTCAAAATAAATTTGATCTACTTCCTCCCAAAGTAGATTTTCTTCCATACATTGTCATATCAAAATTTCCATCATGCAATCATCAATATTTGAATTCAATAAGAATTAAAAGAAATTAAGTTAACTCAATCAGATTTTCAAATATGTTTATGCTTCATTCTTCTGCTACAACTCTAAACTTTATTGGCTTCCTTTCTTTCAGACTTCCATTTTTCAATCACTCAATCAGATTTATCAGATCTAATTCTACTCCACGTTCTAAACCTCATCTCAAAAACTTTGCTTTCTTATTGATTTTTTCTAATCTCATCACCAAAGAGATTTTAGGATTTGATACCACTTGATGGCATCCAATTCACCCCAGCACTAATATCCCTAATATACTCCACACACAACTCCGTATTTACATCCAACTCAACAATATTTCATGAAACATTTAACATATGTTGTCAATATAATAATATGAATTTGTTTTGATGAATTCCATAAGAGATGTTTCTCTCACTTCCCACTCTTTTCCTCGCCTCATTTCATAAATACAATTACAATATGTTTCAACTTAACAAATGGTGCAACGGACAAGCCAAATGGACATTTAAACACTGAACACACAGTCCTGTAAATTTTATGTGAAGTCACTATGAAATGATTTCGTAGCGCCTGTTAAAATTTTGTATTGTGGTCTTGGGGAAGTTTAAATGACTCATATATCTTCCAAACCAACTCTCCACAGCCCCTGGCTTGCTCCTCAACACAATATATGATTTACCTTGCCTTTCTTTTTCGGGATTTGTAATGTTATATTTTCCAATCGAACAAACAATCAAAAAGGGTTTTTTTTCCAAACATGGTACTTTGTCTTTGTAACAACACTCAAATCGTTGTAAATACCATGCAACCACTACGCTAGAACACAATGAACATTCCCCCATGGGGTTTTGGAACCATTATAACAAGAATATAAAATATAAACGAACAATCACGCAGTGATTGAAGCTACAATGTTCATATTTTTAATGTAAATCAGTGCAACAAGCTACAGGATTTCAAAATGACCAATATTCAAATGAACAAATCACAAAAATAGAAACCATCAATTCACAAGAAGAAATAAAATTAGTTAATCACAGGAATTTGATTCAATATCAACCATTTAGTAATCATACAACTTACAACCCAAATTTTATGTTCATTTACGCCACTCACGCAAAGAAATACCTTTGGATTCACAAAGATTGGAAAGTATAAGTAGGTCTACAAATGCAAGATTGTAGTTGCACAGAGAAACAATGAGTTCCTCTATTCTCTCCATCTCTCTTCTCCTCACTTGGGAGCTTCTATTCTCTGTTCTTCCCAACAGTATTTTTTTTATTGTTTCCCAAAAGGAATGGACTATGACAAACAAGAGTCACAAATTGTGAGTTGTTTCCCCTTCTCCATAAAATAAGGGAAACTAAAAAACTATATTTAAATTAGAAAATAAATTCTCCAACTTATTCTAAAAAAAAAAAAACTCACACATAAATGTAAATATTTACAATTTCTTAACAAAAGATTTAAAAATTTCCCCTGACATCACCATGTGACCATCACATCACATGGGTAAGCTCTTGTCCAGTTTTCATCAAATTTTGTGCTCAACCTATGCACGTGCATCAGATATACCCCTAAATTTCACATCTTGATGACGGGATAGATATGATTTGAATTTAGGAGTGCAAGTTAATTGGAGGTTATCCTAAAACATAATTTGTTATGAGGTCTACTACGCATGTGTTTAAAAATGTGGAGTCCTAGTTTTGACTCAAGACAAGAGCCAATGTTTATTGCACATGTTTGGTTTTGATGGCAGGCTTGTCAATATGATTGAGTAAATTAATTTTGCAAAAATGGGAACTCTAAATAGGAATTAGCTATGGGGTTGATCATTCTTGTGTTTAAAGGTGGAATCCAGGGAAAATTTTAAGAACCCCCCTAAATTTACATGTATAATAAATGGGCGAATCTCCACGGTATATAGGAAAAATGGAAGGTGATTTTATCAATAATATGATATGTATATATAATTTTTTGGCTAATCTCTCACCAGGCATGGCCAATATTTTACTCAATTATAAAATCTTGTGTTTATTGAATACACAAATGAAATCATTGCATTTCTTTAAAATATCTTTTGAAATCGTAAGATAAAATTCACCTGTGCCATTCACAGAAAGCATGAGAAAAAACCTAATACTATATATAAAACCAAGAAAAATTCAAATTCATCACTTCTAGGGACCTCATAACCACCCTGCCAATACACAAGTATGTTCCTGTTTGCAATTAGAAAAATTACCCAAATTACAATCTGTTTACTCCCTTCTAGGGACCTCATAACCACCCTGCCAATACAAAAGTATGTTCCTGTTTGCAATTAGAAAAATTACCCAAATTACAATCTGTTTACTCAGCATATGTTGGAAATTTATAGAAGGATGACTAGTGCAATCAATCCATTCCTTTTAGCCCTGGATTTGTTTCAGTTTAAAACAGAAGTATACAAATATACTTGTCCAATGTCTATGTTTTAACCATTCACCTTAAGATGTTTTTACAATATAATTTCCTAAGTCTATTTAATATCTTCATTATCATAAAAACCAACCTATATCCATCTTAACTCCACATCTGCCACTCTTATGGGGATGAAATCTATTTATCCCTCTGAGAGCTTGGTAGACCCAGAATTAAGATGGATCTAAGATAGAATTTCCCCTTTAAATAGTCTATGCTCACATGAATACCATGGGTCAATACGATCGGTTATCATAAACTTGAAGCTTAAAAATTACTATTAGTAATTTATAAAAATTAATAAAATTAATAGTTGATTTTTATTTTATTTTTTATTTTAACTAAGCTAAAATGTTTAACATACATTAAATTACAACATCCATTTTTAATTTGATCCACCAAGCCTCGAGAGGGATCAAATATTTTTTCACTCTATGCTAGTTTGCATATCACGATATTTGATACCTCTCGGGGGTTAGTAGATCTAGGGTAAAGATGGATCTATGCTGGTTTGATTCCCCCATTTAAATAGGCTACATTCCAGGTGAATACCATGGGTCAATACCATGTGCCATTTTGGTGAATACCATGGGTCAATACCATGTGCCATTTTTATTTTTATTAATACTAATATTAGGGTTAATAATGTTTTTTTGCATGATATTATAACAATCTAGTCCATGGTATTTGTCCCATAGTATTCTGCCCATAGGTTTCACCTAAATATAAGACATTTTTTGAGTGTTCGTAAATATAAGGTGACTTATGGAGTAAATATAAAAAAATGTTTTATTTCTTTACCATACCTCTCATTTATTTATATATTTTATTAATTTACCATACCTCTTTTACAAATATGGTATTTGGCCCATAGGATTCACTTAAATAAAACCTCTTTCTTGAGCCTTCATAAATAAAACGAGGGTTATGGACTAAATATAAAAAGAGGTTTTATTTATTTACCATGCGTCTAGTTTATTTATATTTTTATTTATTTACCATACCTTTTGAGTAAATATAAAAAGACGTTTTATTTATTTACCATACCTCCACTTTACTTATATTTTTATTTGTTTACACCCTTGCATGTATATAGGGTGACTTATGGAGTAAATATAAAAAATGTTTTATTTATTTACCATACCTCTCATTTATTTATATTTTTATTAATTTACCATACCTCTTTTATAAATATGGTATTTGGCCCATAGGATTCACTTAAATAAAACCTATTCTTGAAAATTAGGGCGAATGGAAGCTTGTAACTCCTAATTTCAAGGGCTAAATTTACCTTTTTTACTCTCCCACTAAAAATTTAAAACCCCTTAATTTCGCCAAAGGGCGAACATTCGCCCCTAAAATTTTCCATGTTTGTAGGGTACACTGATACACCTCATAACTATCGGGTGTACTTGCCTACAAGTCGGAGGAAATTGGTTCACATATATCTCAAGTTTGATGAGCAGAAGGCCATGCGAATTTCCCTTGAGAGGGAGCTCCAACTACAGGCTGTGGAGGAACTGTTGGTTCCTAAGGAGGAGGAGCCATAGACTAATGCAGAGTAGCTTCATGCAAAGGTTCAAGGAGTGTGGACATCCACTCAAGCAAAGTCTTCTAGAGATGGACGGAAATGCACAAGAGAAGCTGACAGATTATTGGAGGATGCAAGAGAGAATGTGGAAGCACCATCTTATCAACGCAGATAGAGAAGGTCACTTGAGAGGTACACTGGATACATGGGCCTTGCTGGGGAATGTGCTGAGACCGAGCCATCTTCCTTTGAAGAAGCAATGCAACAACTGTTTTCGGTTGATGCTGTTAGCGCTCAAATCTACCTTAGGCTAAAATAAGGTAAAACTCAAGGCTACATCAAACCACGCTCAACCTTGTAGCTAGCTCTACGAGGACACGAGAGGGCTCTCTCAGGGTCAATCTCGGCAAAGATAATCGATGAGGCTCGAGATGACTAAAACAAAAGCTAATTTTGGGCTAGATATGTAGTACAAAGGTTTGATTTGAGTTTTTAGGAGTTTTTGTGTTGAAACAAGGAAAGGAAAATTTGGGCTTGGGGATGAGGCACAATTTTTGCAGAGGTCTATTTGGGTAAAGGTAGACGATCGTCTTGATGCTTTCAAAGAGAATGAATGGGTAAATCAGACTTGTGAGGAGCTAAGGAGAGCAAGAAGCTTTCAAGGATTCTCCTTAAACAGATGAAAACATGGAAAATTAAACAAACTTAAAGGCAGAGCATAACCATGGATGGATTCTACCTTAACACTTCATTTGTTCAATTGCAAAAGACGAAAGAAGGAAAATGATACACATAACAACTTACAATTACTGAAAGAAAGCACACCATCAAAACATAAATCCACATGGATCCCAAACAGTGCTGCAAAACCCTGGTCTTTCCTTAGCCAAAAATGCAGAGAAAATATGTACAATAGTATGCCAAAACAATCCGAAGTGTCCAACCTCTCCAACCCCTGAAAATGATTGAGAATTTACATCATATAGACCCTCCTAACCCCTTTCCTTGCCTCTAGGGGTCGATCTCATCATTCTAGGAGCTGTTTAAACTAATTCTAAACAAGGAACTGAAATCTAGGTAGTCAAACAACTTACCCCTATATGCTAGGAAACTAATTCATTCATTTAATTTTCACCTTTTAGTGAATGAATCCTCTAGAACAAGTAAAAATGTGCCAAAATTACATCATAGTTATTAAATTACATCATGAAAATTCAAGAGTAGTATCAAGAAGCAAAACTGGTCAAAACTGGGAGAAATTCTGAGCTGAACAGTGAAAATTTGACCAAAAATCTCTATGTGCCGCGCGCCTGAGCTCTATGAGTCGTGCGCCTTTCAGTCTACTTTTGGGGCACTTCCTGAAATCAAAAGCAATCTCACAATAGCTGGTTGGAAAGCCCTGGATGTCTACTATCCAACCCAAGTGGAAGTTTCTAATTTGGAGCTCATGTGCCCCTTAAAAATGTCATTCTCCCAGAAGTACTTCCTGCTGGAGCAAAAGGTGGCAGAAAGGTGATTTTCATGGTGTTTTTGGCCCTTTTGATCATCCAAAACTTGATGAAATGCCCTGGCCATACTAGAGCATGCATAACTTACCATGACAAATCCAAAACTATAAAGTTTTCCTCCAGCAAGTGTCCCAATCATAAGCGTGTGCGTCGACGCGCTACGCGTTGAGCTGAAAAATCTGGTTTGCAAGCCAAAAATTTCAGGATGACAAAAATTTCTCCGAAATTGCTCAAACTCGGAGCGAAGACCCTCCATCATGTATTATGTCTAGCCAATGAATCCTTGGCCAAAATCCAGAGTGGATCGGGCCATTTCCACCGTTTTAATGCTCTTCTCAACCTCCTCTTCAAAATGTTTAATTTTTTTTTGCCGATGTGCATGCAAGCCCAATAGTGATGTTTCATATGACGGAGCATGTTTTTGTCTCTATTTGCCTTCGCCAACAACTCCTCCAGACATCGATTAATTTTCTCAAGACAAAATTTCCGCTCAAAAGGTGTCAAATCGCCATGTATTTTCCGGGCCAACTCTCCATGAAAAACCAATCACTGTTTTGATTATGATGGGATTTGACAAGTGAGTAGAAAAGAGAGTAATGCGGGGGAAATAACTATTAGGAAAAAAAGTGAAAATAGTCCTGGCAGTGTTTGACAAATGTCAATGGAGGATGTGGACAAGTGAAAATGGGACTATGTCATGACATGAATGATAAACAGTGTGAAAATGACAATGGCCATAACAATGATAGAAGTGATGTAATGGAAAAGAAAGAGCATGAGGCTAAGGTTAATAATGAGCAGGGACACCACTGAAAATAGATGACACAGGCATATATCAATAGCACAAGTTAGAAAAACCCCCACACAGTCCCTAATATTTGTTTCAAACCCTAATAAGTGAATTTGGAAATAAACATAGGGTTTACAATCTTTATCTTAAACACTTGTTTCTCCACATTCAAAACACCATAATCATGTCTAAAATTCACTGAGCAAACATAAAGAACCTGCTTGCAAGTTGATGGAGGTAATTTGGCACGAATTTGGACGAAGGAGTGAAAATTTCTTGGTTCTGAGTTATATGCACTGCGCGCTTACCCAGTGCGTCGCGCACTCCCTATGCACCGTGCACGTGTAAATTTACACTGGCCAATGGAGCCCAATGCGTTGCGCGCCTTCTATATGGGTCATGCGCCACATAGTGCATTTTGTAGGAGGCTTTTGGAGGCCTTCCCAGTGTCAAAATCGGGCGTAGGATAGCGTGTTGGAAATTTCCTTGAGTCTACTTTCCAACCCAATTGGAATTTTTCAATTTGGAGTTCATTTTCCTTGTCAAAAATAAAATCTCCCAAGACTGGTCAAAATGTGCCAAATGAGGCTGCCTCAAGGAAGAGTGCTGTTGCAGTCAACTTTTTAATGCCTTCCTCAACTCCAAATTGAGCTCATGATAGTTCATTGGAAAGATAGTTTTGTCTAGTTATCCTTTGAATCATCAAGAAAGTTATTTGGCCAACCAAGCTAGGAGAAAACTTGATTTTCTCAAGGTCACCTCAGAGGTGCATCAACTCTCCCGAGGCGATTGTATTTTTGAAATTTCTCTAAAACAATGACACCTGTATAAAAAGTGAAGGAGGTTTTGCTTCCTTGGCCTATTTTGGACAAAAACATCTCTCAGTGTTTGAAAATTCATCTTGGATTGCTCTGGAACATCTTTTGAGTGAAACTTATCCCGATGTGTGAAACAAAGAATTTTGCCGAAATGAAGCGAAATGAAGAGGATAAGGGGCTTCTAAATTCTTTGGGAAATTTTGGGAAGTAGGGAGGGATGTTAGGAAGTAGGGGAAAGTGGAATCTCAGAGATTGAATGAGGGGAAGGGGTCCAAAAGGGCAAAACACAGGCCTAGCCTAGAAAATTGCCAAGTTGTGGCAAGAAACTAGGGTTTGTGCAAAAATGAGGAATTTGGGGGATCTCAGTGATGGGAAGCATTTAATAAGGTACATTAATGATAGAGGAAAGTGTATGAACATCAAGATACAAGTTTTTCTAATGATTTGACCATTCAAGAGAAATTGCCTTCAAAACCCTATGAGAGGGAAATGAACCTTACCTAGGCACAACTAAAGCATGAACAAGGTGTAAAATCACCCAGTGGAACTTGACATGATGATAACAACCTTCTGAATGATGATAGACTCAGATGAATAGTGACATAGATTGACATTTGGGCAACTCTGAAAGGAATGAAAGAAAACCCTAGACCTAATGCCTAGTGACCAAATTTTGCTTGAAGACTCTTTGAATTGAAAAAATTTGACCTTGACACTTTGAGACCACTTTGTAAGAGCATATTTGATCACTAGAGGAAGGCTGGAAAGACTGAAACTAACATTGGCTCCAATAGGGATGGTAGCTTCTTGGAGGTGCCAAGAACGCAGATCTTTGGGAGAGTAGACCAGCGCCTTATCCATTGGGCAATGGAGTCAAAAACTCAAACTGAAATGCATGACTGAAAACTGATGACTTGATGACACAAATTGACTCTCACTCAACTAAGAACTAACTTAATACTTAAACACAACTGACAAACTAGAAATATGCTCAATATGAAACTTATTCAATACAACCTACTCTAATTTTTCCATTCATCACCTGATCAAGTGAAATGGAACAACCAATGCAACCAAGTAAGTATTCCATCTGCTGTTTGAATTTTCCGCAAGTGCTCACTTATGAAAAAAAAGAGAGAACTACTAAAAGGCAACTCCCATGACAACTTGGAAACAGATCCGTTGAATGATATGGATCCTTGATTCGCCTCCAAAAACATTGCATAAGGATCTTGAAATTCAAGCGCACTGGAACTTAGCTCATCTAATGGATTACTTCTCGTTTCCTCATACCATGAATGCAAACTTTGATTTGAGCCTTGTGACAAGACCTCTGCTGAAAATGACAAAGTAACCGGCTGCCGGATTAATTCATATCAACACATGTTTCAAGCTCACATGTAGTCAATGGAGAAAGACGTTGACTGCAAACCTCATCCAAAACATCAGCTATTGGATCATGAAAAACTTGAAAAGACTGCTGCAAACCATTTTCTATTGGTTCCAATGTGATTACATGATTGCCTACATGCTGCTGATTTTTTTCTTGAGAGATTTTATGAAGATTCTGCATTATAAACTCAAATGCTTCGAAACAAAAGGGTATAGAATCTTCCTGCATCATCAAATCATGTATTTCATCTTTGACACCTTCATCTCTAATCTGCCCTTCAATTTCATTTGGTGGCTCCAAATCTAATGCTACAGGCTGCTCAAGCATTTTGTTATCTGTCTCATCCTCAACATTAACACTGAGAAATTGCTGATTTGTTATAGGTTGTTCATTTGAAGATTTACTATGCAATCTACCCTTCAAAAACTGAAATGATTCAAAACAGAATGGTACGGAGTCACCTTGAATCATTAAATCATGTGTTTCCACTTCCAAGTCTTCAGCTGCAACTTGACAATCAATGGCTTTCAGGGGTTGCAAATCTGAATATGAGAAGTCTTGAACAAAATTTTCATTGCTCTCAAGATGATTCAAATCAAGACTTGTTGACATTTGATTTCTGATTGCATGGTAGTTATCTCTAATGAACTGAAATGAATCAAAACAAAATGGCAAAGATTCTTCACTTACTTCAAACTTTGATGCACTTTCCTCATCATTGTCATAGCTGATATGCATCGGTTGATCACTGTATTCGAGCTATTGAAATTGAACTTCCTCCTCGCACAAACTAGCTGTTGATTCGTCTGCAAGATTAGCTTCTTTTTGGAGAACATAATCATCATCATACTGATCAAACTGAGGAAATTCATCATCAAACATACACATCATATCAACAGCGCTCTCTTCTTCACAATGATCTATAAAACAATCACTATGACAACTGGGATCATAAACAAAATGTTTTGGGTCAGCCGCTTGTTCTTGAATGCCACTTTCATTTTTTGTAGTCATTTTCCACACCATCTCTTCTACTGCATTTACGAAAAGATCAAGCTTTTCCTCTGAAATTGTCAGCTTCTCTAAAATATTGTTCTTTTCTTCTTCCTTCAACCTTGCCCTCAAGATCAACAAATGAGCCTCTACATTCACTGCCTTGTTCCGCATCTTGTGAAGTGTTGCAATATCCTTTTCTCTCAGCTGAAACTCCATTTTCGAATCAAAGGCACTCGGGTAGTGCAAGAGAGCAGACCTAGGAGAAGGTCTTATATCAATCGGGATCGAATAATAAACTTGGTTAAATCTAGCCGAAAACTGTTCTACTGTCTCCCCTGGTAGTCTTTTCAGTTGGTTATACTCTTCTATAATAAGGAAAAGGTTTTGCTCGATCATCCACCTGTCGAGAAAAACTTTGACGAACTGCCAGAAATCTTAGATGCTTGCATCAGGGAGGGTTCTAAACCAACTCTTCACTTTGCCTTGCAAAGAAAGAGCAAAAAGCCTTATACTGACATCTTCTGCATCAACCTCAAAAAGATCTAGAAAAGACTCAAAATTCTGCATATGTTGCTCAGCGTTGACATTCTTACTTTCAGCATCGAACCTCGGTAAGTATAGATCATAGTTTTTGGGGAAAGCATGAAGAACAGAAGGTAAAAAAAGAGGTTTATACCAATCTGGAATTTTACAAGGTGTAGGGGTATGTACAACAGGTATATAATCAGTCTTGGTCTCTTGGGGCTCATAAATTTGAAGATGGTCATCACAAAATTTAGAAGAAAGGTCTTGATCAAGCTCAAAGGTATGCAAATATTTGGTATTCACAATCTTCAAAGGGAAAGAATCAACTACATGCCGAGGATCTCTTCTCAAATACAGTATACTTTGCAAAGCTTTCTTGACATTCTTGGGAAAAGAGAAGAAATAATTTATGACAAAGAACAAAATGTCTTGGATGAAATTCCAACTTGAATACCTAATCTATCCATGTTGTCCTTTCATGTTTTTGCTGGTCGGGATCATCCTCCAATGGAGTCTTTGGATCTGATCTTGAAAATGATTTAGAGTCGCCAGGTGAATGATTTCAGCCTTGCCAGTGTCTGATCATTGTCCACCATCAACAATCAGATCTGAAATCGATACATGTACTGGGGCAATTTATAAGTTAAGTGTTACGATTACAAGCTAGACTGGAGATTGACTGAAGTAGTGTTTATCTACTATGCACTCACAAAGCAATGTGCAGTTTGAAGGCTACCTGGCGTGACTTCAGACTCTGTCTGTAGCTATAAATCAATTAACACTAACAAGCAAACTAGTTCTTCCCCAGTATGGTCGCCACTATGGTAGCGCTCAAATCTACCTTAGGCTGAAATAAGGTAAAACTCAAGGCTACATCAAACCACGCTCAGCCTCGTAGCTAGCCCTACGAGGACAGGAGAGGGCTCTCTCTGGGTCAATCTCGACAAAGGTAATCAATGAGGCTCGAGATGACTAAATTGGTAATTAATTATAGGTTAGGTATGAAGTACGAGGAGTTTGAAATTGATTTTTTGGAATTTTGTTGAATCTAAGGGAAAGGCAATTTTGGGTGTGGGGATGAGACACAGTTTTTGCAGAGGTCTACTTGGGGCAAGGTAGGCGATTGTATTGATGCTTTTAAAGAGAATGAATGGCTAGATCTGACTGGTGAGAAGTTAAGGAGAGCAAGAAACTTTCAAGGATTCTCCATAAACAGATGAAAACATGGAAAATCAAACAAACTTAAAGGCAGAGCATAGCAAATTATGGATTCTACCTTAACATTCATTTGTTCAATTGCAGAAAATGAGAGAAGGAAAATGATACACATAACAACTTACAATTACTGAGAGAAGCACACCATCAAAACATAACGCCACATGGATCCCAAATAGTTCTGCAAAACCCTGGTCTTTCCTTAGCCAAAAATGCAGAGATAATATGTACAATGATATGCCAAAGCAATCCCAAGTGTCCAACCCTGAAGATAACTAAGAGAATACATGATATAGGCTAGACCAACCCATTCCCTTGCCTATAGGGGTCGAGCTCATCATTCTAGGAGCTGTTTCAACCAATTCTAAACCAAACACTGAAATCTAAGCAATCAAAACAACTTGCCTCTATATGTTAGGAAACTGATTCATTCATTAAATTTTCACTTGTTAGTGAATGAATTATCTAGAACTAGTAAATAAGTGCCAAAATTACATCATTTTCATCCAATTACATCAAGATAGATCAAATATTACATCAAGAAGCAAAACTAGTCAAACTGGTCGAATTTCTGAGCTGGAAAGTGAAAAATTGGGCAAAATCCTTTTTGCGCCATGCCAAAATCTGTGTGCGTCACGCCACTTTGGAGCTGATTTTAAGGCACTTCCTGAAGTCCAAATTGAGCCCAAGTGTGCTTGTTGGAAAGCCCTGCCTGTCTACTTTCCAACCTAAGTGGAATGTCTGGATTTGGATGTCAGTTGCCCCTCCAAAACCTGAATCTCCCAAGATTGCTTTCTATGTGTCAAAATAGGGGTAGTGAGGTCATTTTTAGGGTGTTTTTGACCCTTTAGGCAACCCAAAACTTGATGAAATCCTTAGGTAATCCATGAGCATACATACATTTTGATGAAAAATCCAAAAATGTAATGTTTTCCTCCTGGAGATCTCCCAATTATAAGCGCGGGCCAAGTGACGCTACGCACAAGGCAGGAAAACTTGTTTTGTAACCAAAAATTTCAAAATTGACAAAATTTTCTCCAAATTCCTTGAAATTTGAACTGAAGGTGGCTCATCAAGTATCATTTTCAGCCAAAGAGGCTTCAGCCAGGATTCAGAGTCTATCCTCCCTTTTTCGACATTTTAGTGCCCTCCTGGTGCATGTAGTTTTAGTTGTAAAGTCATTGTCTTGGTCATATAATGTATCGGTGTCTGCCTCCATGGTGTTGAAAGTCTATGCCAAGTGTATGCTTGGTTTGTTGAGAATGAAAAGATGAGAACGTGGTGTCTTGTTTCAATTCCAAATGTGTGCCAAAGGGAAATGAGGGACTGTGGTAAAAATGGGACAGTGGGAACAATGGGGGTTTGTCAAGTGCAATTAATACAATAACAGTCACTTGATTTATGTTTGGGAACTTTGGGATTTCACAGCTTTTGTAAATGACATGGGAGGGGGATTGTGATGGAGAATTCATAATTTAGAGATGGGATAAATATATGTAAGTCAAGTGGAGTTAAGGATGTAGGGACATTCACTTGATCGTTTTAGGAATTGGGAGTTTATAAGTGAAATGATAGGAGGAGGGCTAGTAGGTTTAGTGATAGGGAAAATGGGTACAAAGGATATAATTGTTTTTGGGACAAAGGGAAAAGGGAAAGGACTGTGATAACAGTGTGTCAGTGACGGGGAATGAAGTGTGAACAATTTGGCATGCACAAGCAAGTTTTAAACTTCAAACATAAACCCTATGGAGCAATTTTGATATAAATATTGGGTTTAAAGTTTTCCCTTCAAACTTGTACAACCACCTTCCCAAATCACAGCAAACTCGGATTGAAATCAAGGGCAAAGGCCATTTAACACTTACTTGGAGCAAATAGGTTGAAGAGATTTGATTTTGATTGAAGCTGTGATGATTTTTGCCTTGGAGATCCTGTGCATTGCGCACAAACACAGTGTGCCACGTGGCCTATGTGTCCGCGCCAGTGTAATTTAACACTGAGAATTTTCCCTCTGTGTGCCGCGCATGCCAAGTGCGCCGCGCACAAGCCCACTGCGCCACGCACCCAAACCTTGTTTTTTTGGTGCTTTTTGCAGGAGACATTTGGAGGCCTTCCTGGTGTCCAAATTGGGTACAGGATAGTGCGTTGGAAAGTTATTTGAGTCTAATTTCAAGCCCAATTCGAATTTTTCAATTTGGAGTTTATTTACCCTATCAAAAATCAAATCTCCCAAGACTGGGCAAAATGTGCCAAGTGAGGCTGCCTCAAGGTAGAGTGCTGTTGCAGTCAACTTTTGAAGGTGTTCCTCACCTCCAAATTGAGCTCATGATAGCTCATTGGAAATATAGTTTTGTTTATTTATCACTTGATACATCAAGCAAGTCAGTTTTCCAACCAATCTAGGAGACAACATGATTTTCCCAAGGTCACTTCAGAGGTGCATCAATTCTCCCGAGGAAATTGTATTTTTGACATTTCTCTAAAACCATGATTCTTGTGTAAAAAGTGAAGGAGATTTTTCTTCCCTGGCCTATGGTAGACAAAAACCGCTCTCAATATTCCAAAATTAACCTTCTATTGCTCAGAAACATCATTTGAGTGAAACCTACCCCGATGTGTGGAACAAGGCATTTGTCGAAATGAAGGGGATAGGGGGCTTCTAAATTCTTGAGGAAATTTTTGGAAGTAGGGAGGGGTTTTAGGAAGTAGGGGAAAGTGGAATCTCAGAAATTGAGTGAGGGGAAGGGGTCAAAATGGGATAAACACAGGCCTAGCCTAGAAAATAGGCTTTGTAGCAAGAAACTAGGGTTTGTACGAAAATGAGGAATTTGGGGGATCTCAGTGATGGGAAGTGTTTAATAAGGTACGTTAAGGATAGGGGAAGGTGTATGAACATCAGGATACAAGTTTTACTAATGATTCGACCATCCAAGAGAAATTGCCTTCAAAACCCTAGGAGAGGGAAATGAACTTTACCGAGGCGCAACTAACGCATGAACAAGGTGTCAAATGACCCAATGGAACTTGACATGATGATGACAACCCTCTGAATGATGATACACTCAACTGAATGGTGACACGGACCGACATTTGGACAAATTTGAAAGGAGTAAAATCAAACCCTAAACCTAATGCCTAGTGACCAAATTTTGCTTGAAGATTCACTGAAATGATAAAATTTGACCTTGGCACTCTAAGAACACTTTGTAAGAGAATATTTGATCACTGGAGGAAGGCTACAAAGACTGACACTAACAGAGTGAAGTGAAACTTTGAAAAAGTAAAACGGAGTGGAAAATGAGATAAAACAATGAATTTCACATAATACAAAGTGAGTCACTATTTTTTATTTATTTATTTTTTTTTTATAGAAAAGAAAATGGAAAATATAGGGTGTTATAATTTTCTAATTTTCAACCTGTATTTTCTATATAAGCATGCCAATCAATGATTGATTTTCAACCTTATGCAATTATTCTATTTTATTTTTTATTTTTATTTTTTTAGATAGGAGAAACAAAGACTAAGTTGGGGGAGAAGAAGGATTCTTCTTCATCAACTTCATTTTAGAATTTTTCTGAAAGATCTTGATGAACTTCTCCCTTGAGATTGGTTTTTGATAAATTTTCAATCTATGACCATTCAAAAGGAAAGGAGTTTGGCTTTCATCTATTGTTTTGATCCTTACTACTCCATTACTGAAAACTTTTTCAATCTCATATGGCCCAAGCCAATGAGTTTGAAACTTCCCTTGAAAATATTTAAACTTTGAATCAAATAATAGTGCCCAATATCCCTCTTGAAACTTCTTGTCCTTGATGTACTTGTCATGCCACTTAGCCCTCTGTTGCCGAACTAGACTGGTTCTTTGAACAACTTCTTGTCTAATTTCATCAAGTTCATTCAATTTCTCTAGTCTATGCTTTTGAGCTTCTGATAATTTCATCCCCAACTGGACTACCATCTTAAAAGTTTTGACTTGGAACTTTATGGGGAACAGGACTTGTTTCCCATAAACAAGTTCATAAGGTGTATGTCTAGTTGTGTTCCTCCATGTAGTTCTATGGGCCCATAAGACCTTAGGAAGCCTTTTTGCCCAATCTCTTCTATGTAGATGCACAGTCTTGGTGAGGATTCTTTCAATCACTTTATTTGTAGACTCCACTTGACCATTTGCTTGTGGATGATAGGGAGTGGATTTCGTATGCTTGATTTTGTATTCCTCCATAAGCTTCTCCACCATGTTGGATGTGAATTGAAGTCCCTGATCTGTCAAAATTTCTCTTGGAACACCAAAGCGAGTAAAAATTTCCTCAAAAAGAAAACTAACTACAGAATTTTTGTTAGTTAAAAGTAATGCTTTGGCTTCTACCCATTTGGTGACATAATCAATGCATACCAATATATACTTTTTTCTGCTTAGATGGAGGATTAATAGGTCCAGTAAAGTCTAAAGCCCATTTTTCAAAGGGTTCGATAAGTACCTGAGGTTTCAATGGAATTTCATTTGAGGGAGCAGGTCTCCCTACCCTTTGGCAACTGTCGCACCTTCTGACATATTCGTTAGCATCTTTGAAGATGGATGAACAAAAATATCCTAAGGAAAGGATTTTATAGGCTATCCTCTTGTCAGCAAAGTGTCCACCACATGGCTCATCATGACATGCTTTGAGAATATCAGGCATCTCATCTTCCCTGACACACCTTCTGATCATAAGATCTGGCCCTGTTTTATACAATTCGTTAGTGATCCATGAATATTTTGCACTATCTTCAGTAATCTTTCTTTTCTCTCTAGGAAATAAATGTGAAGATAACTTCCCTATAACCAAGTAGTTAGCAACATCTGCAAACCGAGGAGTTCGAGTAGTTACTGCAAAGAGATATTCATCGGGGAACTTATCTTCAACCGGGGAGTCTTCTTTAGTAATCTGGACCCTGGACAAGAAATCAACAACTGTGTTTTGTTTTCTAGGTCTATCAAGCACAGTAATGTTGAATTCTTGCAAAAGTAAAAGCCATATTGTAACTCTACTATTAGTAATGGGTTTATTCATCAAATATCTAATTGCAGAGTGATATGTATGAACAAAAGTTTCATAACCTGTTATATAGTGTCTAAACTTGTTAATTGCATGAACAACAACTAAGAATTCTTTTTCAGTCACAGTATAATTCAACTCAGTGGGAGTCAAATTTTTACTTGTATAGTAAATGGCATAAGGAATCAAATATTTTTGTTCCAATACAGCTCCCAGAGCTGTATCTAAAGCATCTATAGAAATATGGAAAGGAAGTTTCCAATTTGGTCCCCTTAAGATAGGTGTTTCAAATTTTCTTGTTTTCAAGGTTTCAAATGCTAATTAACAATCAGGATTCCACGTGAATTCACAATCTTTTGTAAGAAATTTGAAGAGTGGAGATACTATTTTAGTGAAGTTTTCTATAAATCTTCTATTGTAACCTGTAAATCCTAGAAAAATTCTAACATCCCTTTAGCAATTTGGGATTGATAACTTAGAGATGACTTCAACTTTAGATTTTTCAACTTTAATCCCATCTCCTAAAATATGATGTCCTAAAACAATACCTTCTGTAAACATCATAAAGCATTTCTCATGGCTTAGTGAGAGGTTTGTTTCTTTACATCTTTTAAGGACGTTTTCCAAATTCTCCAAAGCTTCTTCATATATGTTACCATAGACTGTAAAATCATCCATATATACCTCTACACAATCATGTATTAGATCAGAAAAAATTCTTAGTACTGCTCTTTGGAATGTCGCAGGTACATTACATAACCCAAAAGGAAGCACTAGATAGGCAAAAGTTCCCCATGGACAAGTAAATGTGGTTTTATCCTGATCCTCAGGTGCTACTTGAATTTGATTATAACCACTAAAACCATCCAAAAAGAGAAATACTTTTTACCTGCTAATGTATCTAACAATTGATCTATGAAGGGCAAAGGAAAGTGATATTTCAAGGTTACTTTATTCAATTATTGTTAATCAATGCACACCCTCCATTTACCATTCCTTTTAGGCACAATTACCAAAGGATAAATGCATTGGCTATCTGAAATGGGGTAAATGAAGTTTACATTGAGTAATTTTTGGAGCTCTCCTTTCAAAATTTCCTTAAGATTTGGATTCATCCTTCTTTAAGGTTGTCTGATTGATCTACTGTTTTCCACAATATAGATATGATGGATACAAATCTTAGGATCAATACCCTTCATGTCGATATACTCCCATGCAAATGCAGCAGAATGTTTTTGTAATATTTTGGTTAGCTCTTCTTGTTGTAGTGTCTCCAAGTTTTTGTTTATGTTCAATGTCCTACCTAGAAAAATTTCAATTGTAGAGCTACCAAACTCTTCCATAGAATAGAGAGACATTTTCCTAGATGACAAGTATTCAGTATTAGATATTTCCTGAAATTGTGCACGGTTATATTTTGAAGATGTTTCAAAATTTTCCAATGTGTTCAAAATTTGACTATCTTCACTAATTTCATATATAGTAAAGAGAGGTTGAATACCATCTTCATCACTAATCCATTCCTTGTCATTTATTTATGTTATTTCTTTTGCTGGAGGATAAAAAGTAAATTTCTTTGTTGAATTACCATCATAAATATACATGTCACCAAATCTACAACTAATAAAAGCATCAGCGGTGGCCAGCCAAGGTCTTCCTAATATGAGTGGATGTGCTCCTAAATTATTCTTGGGAGTTAAAATCATGAAATCAATAGGATATTCCCAAGAATCTAAGGAGACTGAAATGTCTTCTAGCACACCATCTGGTTTGATTACTGATCTATCTGCAAGTTGCAGCAAGGTAGGTGTGTAAAGAAGATTAGGAAGTTTAAGCTGCTCCATAGTTTGTCTACTCATAATGTTTATTGCTGCCCCTAAGTCAATTAATTTGTTTGGAATTTCAATCCCATTTATATGTGTCTTGACAATTGGACTTCCTGGATCTACATATTTCTGCATGGTAATCTTTCCCATCATGATATCTGTTATCTTTCCTACCAGGTGAATTATTTTTGTTTCTGTTGGTTTTATTCTTGGTCTTTTAATGATCAACTCCTTTATTGTCTTGGCTAGAATAGTAATTTCTCTAATGGCTTGTAACAAAGGAATTTTGATACAAACATTCTTCAATTCATCTAGAAAATCATAATTGGACAACAAGATTTGTTTTTCTAACCCTCTATCAATTTGTAATCTCTCAGGAAAAGGAGGTGTAGAAGTAGAGGATGGTTGCTCACTTATAGGAGTTGTGTTTATTGATTCTTTTTGTTTTTCTTTTTCAATGTTTTGGTTTTGGAGGGATTTCCCCTCAAAACGTTTATTGACTTTCAGAGAAACCTCCTCAGAAGTGTCTTGTTCTTGAATATCTATAGAAGGTTTTTCCTTTTCTAATATCCTACCAGATCTAAGTTGAACATCATTAAGATCTAGAGGAGTAATCATGTAAGTTGGAAATTGTTGTCCTTCTACCATGTAAACAAATTGAGGGTTTTTATTATTGGGGTTTGGTAGTAGCTGATTTGGTTTTTGTTAAAATGGAAGTAAGAGTTGAGGATTTTGACCTTGTTGTGAAGGTTATTGTGGAAATAGTAATGAAAGTTGAGGGTTTTGATTTGGAAGTTGTGGTTGCTAATTTTGTTGTTGATATTGTGGGGAAGGATAGCTCTAATAAGATGGAGGATATTGATAATATTGAGCAAATCTCCCATAAGGATTTTGTACCCCTTGTGCCCATGGTTGAGATTGATATTGAGATTAAGGTTGAGGCCAAGGTTGCTGCCAAGAATTCCAGTTTCGTGGGGGTTGAAGATACATCAGATTGTTGAATCCTTGATTTTGCGGCCCCTGCCAAGGTCTTATTGCAAGAAAACAAAGAGATTCTACAGGATTTGGGACTGTTTCCTCTTGAAAGACAACCTTAAGACTTGGGATTGAAGGACAATCCTTGGTCTCATGACTTTCTGAACAAATCACATAAGTTTCTACAATTTTTTCACCTAAAGGACATTCCCTTAGAGCATGTTTCTTTCTACATTTTGGACAAAATATGCCTAAAGAATCAACCTCTGTTTTCTGCTTGTTTTGAATTTTAAGGGTGTCTAGTTGCTCACTAAGGCTCCCTAAAATTTTAGTTTTAAACTCATCAAGCATATTGCCAATTTTTGATCTACTTACAGATCCAGTTGTAGATTTGTTTGCTCTAACAAGAGAAGGATCTCTTGGTCCTTTCCCAGTTTTAGATTTCCCTCTTGAGAGATGAACACATAGTTCTACTATGTCACTCAATGGAAGTTGAGATATATCTCCCTTCCCCATTATGTTAAAGATATCTATCCATTCATCTCTAATGGCCTTTAACAAAAGAGATTTCAAAGTTTCTTCATCTAGATTGTTCATCTTAGCCATTTTTAAATTTATAGTTGAATCTCTCAAGAAAATCCTCTAAGTTTTCATCTTCCTTTTGTATCATTTTGAACACCTCATCTTTATGATTGGTAGGCATACAATAATCCAAATATATATCCAAAAATGCCTGTTTCATGTCATTCCAAGTTCTAATGGAGTGAGTGACTAACCCCATAAACCATTTCAAGGTAACCCCTTTTATTGTTGAAGGGAAGAATTGGAGTTCTTGAGAGTCTTCTAGATAGTCATAGTTCTACGCAAGACTTCAAACTCAAACAAAAATGTTTTAGGATCCTCACTTCTCAACCCATAAAAGTTTGGGAGGACAGATGGTGAAATGTTTTTAATTGTGGTATGTGTTTCCTCATCTACTATAGGGAATCCAAATGAGTTATCTACTTCCCCATTTCCTCTGCCTCCTCCATTATTACGTCTACCTCCTCCATTGTTTCCTCTACCTCTCCCTCTACCGCCTCCTCCAAACAGTGTGAATTCTCCATCTTGTTCTTCTTCTACAATTATAGTTTCTTCAGAGTCAGTATAGGGCTCAACCTACAAGGTTATTCCTTCCTCCTCTAGTTCTTCTATTAATGGACTATGGGAGAGAGTTTCTACTTTTTCTTCCTCACTAGGTAATCCTAATTATTCAACTACAATAGGCTCCCCCGTGGGAGTGGAAAAGGTCTTCTCTCCTAGGACTGTTTTGGTGGATGATGTAGGAGAATCTTCTAATTGAATTTATGCCCCTTGAATTCCAAGAATCCTATGGTTGGGAGTATGAGTCTAGGATGGAGGTGTGTATTTTCTAACTCTTGGTGGAGTAGGTGGAGTTTTAGGAATCTAACTTTTGCCCCTAGCTATAAATCTACCCCTAGAACCTCTTTCTCTATTAATGTCATTAGTTTGTTTTGTTGTTTTTGTTGTTTTTTTAATGAATGTAAGAAATAAGGCTACCTAGTTACACCTCCCCAGCAATGGCACCAAAATCTTTAGTCAATTTAGTGTTCTAAATTGATCTACATAAATTATCAATCCGGGTATCGTAAACTAATGAAGTGTAGTGCACTATATGTGCTATATGGCCCTTCCTACTTCAGTTTATGATACCCAGATTGATAATTTATGCAGATCAATTTAGGACACTAAATTGACTAAACATTTTGGCGCAGTTTCCAAGGAAGTGTAACTAGGTAGCCTTATTTCTTACATTCATAAAAAAAACAACAAAACAAAACAAAACAATGACATGCATAGAGAAAGAGATTCTAGGGGTAGATTTATAGCTAGGGGCAGAAGTTCGATTCCTACAACTCCACCTACTCCATACAACTCCACCTACTCCACCAAGAGTTAGAAAAGAGACACCTCCATCCTAGAATCATACTCCCAGCCATAGGATTCCTGGAATTCAAGGGGCAGAAATTCAATCAAAAGATTCTCCTACATCATCCACCAAAACAGTCCTAGGAGAGAAGATATTTTTCACTTCCACATGGGAGCCTATTGTAGTTGAAGAATTAGGATTACCTGGTGAGGAAGAAAAAGGTCTTCTCTCCTAGGACTTTTTTGGTTAATGATGTGGGAGAATCATCTGATTGAATTTCTACCCATTGAATTACAGGAATCCTATGGTTGGGAGTATGAGTCTGGGATGGAGGTGTGCCTTTTCTAACTCTTGGTGGAGTAGATGGAGTTGTAGGAATCAAATTTATGCCCCTAGCTATAAATCTACCCCTAGAATCTCTTTCTCTATGCATGTCATCGTTTTGTTTTGTTGTTATTTTTTCTTATGAATGTAAGAAATAAGGCTACCTAGTTACACTTCCCCAGAAATGGTGCGAAAATGTTTAGTCAATTTAGTGTCCTTAATTGATCTGCATAAATTATCAATCTGGGTATCATAAACTGATGAAGTGTAGTGCACTATATGTGCTAGATGGCCCTTCCTACTTCAGTGTTTTTGTGTTTTCTGTTGTTTTGGGGGTTTGATATTTTTAATTCCTAATGTTTTGCAATGTACTTAACAAAATTTTAAATCTACTGCTACTAAGAATCTAAAGAAATTAAATGAGAGCTAAAAGTGCTCTAAGCCAAATTTGTAAGTAAAGTTTTAACTAAGAAAGTGAAAACAAGGTTTCTCTTCTTGCTATAATGATTGTTTCAAAAACATAGATTGAAAAGGACTTAAGAGCAATAAATTACAAAACCAAAGCTTAAATGAGATCTTAAAAGTAAAAATAAGATTGCAGCTATCTACGAAATACTGGAAATGAGATTACAACTACTGTCTAGTCTATTTCAGAATTAAAATTTAATGAACACCTAAAAATGGAATTACAATTAAATGAAAAGCTTATGAAATGCTATGTTTGAAAATGAAATTGCAATTAATCTAGCATAAAAACTAAATGAAGTGTTTTATCACTCTGCTATACAATTTTGGGAGAACTACCTCCTTGTGACAACATTTGGAGGGATCCAATATTTCATTGTTCTAAGAAAAAGTAAACATAAAAATGTAGAGAAAATGAAAAGTAAGTAAAAGAAACTAGACTAATGATCAACAAATCTAAATTAATCTATGATACTGACATCAACTTCAAGCTACTGATAAGAAACTAGGAAGTAGTGAAATAAAAGAGCTATTCTATGAACACAAGCTGCATTATGAACAGAGTTAGAAAATGGTTATAAGCATCATGAAAAAAACACAGTGAATTTAACTATGAAAGACAAAACAGAAATTAAAATATAACCTTGACCAACGCGAGGGCCCTCTACAAAGGTCTCGGATTATCAACACTTAATCAACGCTCCAACAACGCTTCAGGTATCCATTGAAACATAGTCTTTATATTAAAACAGAGAACGAGTTCTTCAACTACAGAGCGAAAATCTTAACTTAATACATAAGCAAAAAATTAACTTCTTCTGCGTTCCTCACATAGGTATTTATAGGAAATTATACAATTGCTTTAAAGAGAGAAACAAGCTACAACAAAACACGTAGACAAGAAAGTATGCGAAATTCTTGTTCTCGGTTGCTTGGAAACATAAATCTTATGGTAATGGCTATTGTATTCTATTTGTGCAAGTGATAGATGAAGTCTGTGGCCTCGGGAAACTGCTTTGGATCCCTATGTTTGAGAAACATGTGCAAAAAAGAGTCCTGTTTGCCATAGGTTTCTATGTTTAACTTTCCTTTTACTGGGGTCTTCTTCGTTGATCTAGGCCAAATGAATAGGTTCCTTTCTTGACACGTGGAACCTGCAAAAGCATGGAAGTAGCTGCGGAACAGTCGATTAGCTGCAGAATGTGGCTACGTTTCATAGCTAAAAGACAAAAACTTATTCAAATAGCAAACATAAAAGTATAACGTGTAAATCACTGAAATATACTCCTCGAGGCAATATGTAATGGTTTTTGATGATAAGGATGCATTTTTCATGGAAAAACAGAGAAGGAAGGATGAAAAAGGTAGTTGAGGGAAAGATAGTTTTGGAACTCAATGCTAGGTACGACCATATGGTAAGCCTGTACTGTAAGCTGGAAAGGCACATAAGACAAAAGGCGATATCCTGCCTGTCGACTCGAATCAAAAGAAGTGACTAAAATACTTAGAGGGGGTATCGTAGGAATGTGAGAGCTACCCTCTTGCTCGATGGGAACATGAGAAATGTTCTCATGCACCTCAAGAACAATAGGATTTCCCTCTAGTTCATTTGAAACGATTGAAACCCTAAGAACCTGAGCAATAGGAGGTTCACTCTCTACTGGAAAGGTATGGTTAACTGAAGGTGGAGTCAAGTCTATCGGTTTCTCAACCAATGGTTGGCCGAGAAAAGACTCATGAGACTCACTTTCAGAGAGAGTGGGGTTGACCAAAGATGACTTTTGGTCAATCATTGGATCAACTAGTGAAGGATGAGGGGAAAGGTTTCGATACCCAGTCAGAAGATGAGGTTGAGAAGCTGTAAGTTTTTCCAACTCTTTGGAAGCTTAATCCATAAGAGGACAAAGGTGAATGGGATAATTACCTTCACACAACGTACAAGGAAATTTAACTATTCCCTCTTTCCCATGAGCTTTACTACTACTAGTCAAGGGTTTGGCACCAGAATGATCACCAGAGACTGATGACAAAGGTCGATGTGAACCTAAAGACCACACTTTTAAGACCTTGGGAATACTAGGACAATTATGAAGAAGGTGGTTAGCCTTACATAACATGCAAGGGAATTTTATTTTCTGGGGCTGGTTGGAGGATTTTTATTCATTAGTTGCATCCGTAGCAATGACTAGTTGGATTCCCCCTTGCTTATTTTTCTTCTTCTTCTTCCTCATCATATTCTTCTTCTTCTTCTTAGCTTCCTGGTTACTAGAATCCAGACTTTCACCAAGAGAAGAGGAACAATGGGATGAAGAAATAGGTGAAGAAGGAAAGGGGTCAACTTTAGGATCAACATGAGGTTGATGTTGTTTAGGTGGAAGAGAACTCGGTTGAAAAGAAGTTTGAACACTCGAAACCACCAAGGTAAAAAATAACCAAACTGGCAAACCAATGGTCAATCCAATAAGGGACAACGTTGCCATATAAGGAGCACCAATATTTCCAAAAGAACGAAAAGGACTAGGATTCCCATCAGAGGGGTTTCCTTGACTGGTAGACTCAGGAAATATTGCCATTAGTATCAACCTAATATCCACTAAGGGGTATCTCCACGGGAAGGATGTTGTTCCATGGTTAATTAATTTTAGAATTTGAAACAAAAAATTTGCCTTTTCATGTTTTAAGGGTCGAGAAAAGGACGGAAATGTGACTCTAGTCACTTTCATTGGTTTAGCGAGCTTGAAAGGACAAGTGCTCGATGATATTTTCAAATTTAAAGATTCATAAAAGATCAAAATGACTACTCAGGTAACTCTAGGCAAAAGGAGTAACAAGTAACCATGAACTACAATATACACCTCAGGAAATAAATTTACCAAGGACTTGATGTACGTGCATCAATCTCCCCGAATGTTGTGTTCAGTGTATCACGTTTAGAGGGAAGTAGACTCCGCTTCATATAGATAAAGGTTTTCAACCTATGAGGGTATCCCTTTATATACTTGATGGTACGGGGAGCACAAGTCTGTGCTAGCATTGTCTAATGCAAGAGTGAATGACATCTGCTAAGTCTTAAAGATGTTGGGACACATCTCTAGCCTAGACCACTAAGTATGAATATTAATGTTTCAAATGCTCCTTAGATTAATTGATAGATTTAAAAGTTGATCTTGAAATTATGTTTCGGTTTTAAGGCTCAACACGATGTCACCTAAACATCTAAGATGCAACTATATGAGAAAAATAAAACTTTCATTTCTATGAAAGCTAGACTAACCAAGGGAAAAAATTTCAATCAATAATGCATCAAACAAAATGCATCATGAAAAATTCCTTTCACTAACTTTCACTTTCGTCTTCAAAATTCAATGCCAAAAGTAAAAAATATTTTCACTTTTCACTATCCTAAATGCAACTTTTTGAAAGAAAAATGATTTTGAACTTTCCTAAGATGCACTTATATGAACTATTCTTTTCTTTTCGTTTTGAATGATTTGATGCACCTAATACAATTCTTAGCTTTCAATCACTGAATAAATGTAATCTATTCTCAATGATGAATCTCAAAAAATATATTTTCAACACAACTAATCTATTGCATTTCCATGAAAAGTAATTTTTGAAGTACAAGTTAAAATAAATGCAAAACAATGTTTTCAATGATTTCCATAGAAAACAAGACTCAACCAATCAGAAAAAAAAAAAGAATCTCAATGACACCAATAAGCAACAAGTGATGACTAATTGACTAGAAACCCTAGAATTCAATTAGATTTCACTTCGAAGCCAACGAGACAAATTTTGCAAATTAATCAAGAAAATCAATCAAAACATTGACAAATCCAAGCATACAGGATGAGAAAAGACCTTTGGGGCCAAGACACATTGGATTCTAAGGAAGAAATCTTAAAAATTATCATATTCAAGGATCGCCAATACTTTACATACCCAAACCCACGATTATCACTACTTTTCATAGGCAAACCCATGATGGAATCACTACTTTGAATAGCAAAAGTATTGATGATTTCAGCGCGACCAAAAAATGAAGAAAAAACATTTCATCGCGAGTGTAAAGGTAAAAACCGGGATGCCATCGTGACTGTTAAGGCTAAACCTTTGATGGGTGAGAAATATGGGAAAAAACTAAAAATATTCCAAGAAAAAATCTAGACTTAGCACTCTAAGGCACTAATTAGTGATGGTATACACCCAAACTAATGCAAACTGGCCAAAAAATTGATGGTTGGTCAAACTAGTCAAAAGATCAGGGTGAAGGATTGGATGGAAATGATCATAGGCTCCCCAGAGGAGTCACCATTTTGGAGACAAGGTTAATCCTCTCTATGGGCAGAGACAATCACTCTAGCCCAATGAGTGGGTCTAGCAACTGAAGTGACAATCAACTAGACATCTTCCTAGGTTATAATGGAAAAGTAGAACGAAAGAGGTGGCCTACCTCGTTCTGATGCTATTCCAATTTCCTTTGTTGAGGGCCTCGAAATGCTTGTTTCACAGACATGTTCCTTCTTATCTAAACACTTATGTACCTACACAAGTGATCAAGAGACAACAAAGCATGCAAAAACCAATATCAAATCCAATAATAACCTACTTAGCTGATCATGGAATGCAAAGCTAATACACACATGAACATATATATTTTGGGAAGATGAACCAGCAGTTGTATATTATTTAAAGAATAAAGGGAAGCTTAAAACCATAGCCTTTCTTTTGAAAGGATCTCTTTGAGTGGTAATCCAAGTCCAAGCCAAGAAACTCTCCAAACACTCCTTCTCCAAGTCTAATGAATAGCCTCTAGGCACAAGCTCAACATAGGGGTGTAAATGGACATAGACCAACCCAGCCTCTAACTTGACCAACCATTTGGGAATGGGAGAGGATGAAGTTTTAAGCTTCATAAGAGCGATGACTCTCATTTTAGGGTTTTAAGAGCTATTTCTTAAGGGAAAGCTCAAGACATTTTCCAAGAAAAGTTAAAGAGGGATGTGATCTGTATACATGGATGAGTATACTGTATAATAGTCATGTTTTAGGCACAATGGGGTATGTCATAGGGAAGTGCAAAAGGTGTGATAAAATACTATGTAACAAGGCCCTAAGCTTCTGATAATTTTTTCCCCATATTTATGATTAACAGTAGGTGGATCAAATTCAGTTACAGAATAAGGATAGCATGCCCAATGGATCAAGGTTATTTATCTACAACGTTCTTGACACCTCACAAGGAGGGTGCCATCCCCATTTGAGCCACTGTTAGGGTCCTATATTTTAGAGGATGAGCTGACTATTTGTTGTTTAGTTTTATATATGATATGTTCTAAATAATCTTTCATTCTACAAGTTATTTCCAAAAAAGAAAAAGAAAAAAAATGGGATACTAAAACAAGAATATATATATATATATATATATCTATATTATATATACATATGAAACGAATAAAAATTCAAAAAATATGAGAAAATAAAAATAAGAATGAAAAATACCCCAAAAAAGAATAAGTGAGAAAATCTAAATGGCAATCAAAAAATGAAAAATGCATCAGTAATATCTTAGTAATTTTGAATAAATGTGCTACTGGTTAAAATGCCACATTGAAGTGTAAGTTTTAACCCTGTACAGAAATTACCTACATACTAATTCTAAAACACAGAAAATAAACAATATGAGAGCATAACACATAAAACACATATACACAGAGATTTTCCCCTGGATCCCAGAACCGGGACTACCAGATTGATTTTTCATTATGTTCCTTTCAATGTTACAATACATATTTATACATGCCGAAGCATCCAATACCATGGACCGAAAACCATCGCGTCCAAAAACATGTGTGAAAATCATGCACAAGACCATAGGTGGGTCTGCCCAACCTAACATAGGTTCCAAAACCAAAATTTTCTGAGGCACTGCCCCGAACTCCATAGAGTGGAGTTACCTGCATCCCTCAAAACCCCTGTGACTCCCCCCGCTACGCAATCAGCGCAACGAAGGGGGGGCTCCGGTCCCCTTCTAACCCTCTAGTTAACTACGTGGGCTAGTCATGGAAAGAATATAAAACAACCCAACATTCTCCCACTTATTGTTTTATTTCCACGGGGGGGCATAAGAGAGCTTAGTCATTTATCCAGCCCTGCAACACCCATTGTTTCTCTACACCAAGAGAACTTTGTAGAGCTCACAGATTTGTCAATGCATCTATAGTATTCTTCAAATTGTCCACCTTCACTAGCAACACCTTTTTGTCTTCTATCATACCCCTTAGAAAGTGATACTGAACATCAATGTGCTTTGCCTTTTAATGATATGTAGGGTTCTTTTCCAAGAAAATTTCACTTTGGCTATTAGATTCTATCCTTATAGCTTTTTGTACTAACCCCATACTTGAACACAATCTCTGCTATGTATTTTGCCATGTATTCTACCTCTGTAGTTGATAGTGCCACTACAGATTGTTTCTTTCTCATCCAACTAACTGCACCTCCAAATAGGTTAAACACATACCCACTTGTAGATCTTCTCTGATCCAGATCTCCAACCCAGTCTGCATCAACAAAGCCATGAATATCCAACACTCTATCCAATCCTGGTCTTCCTTGATAGCATAAACCATAATCACTAGTGCCATGCAATTACCTGAAAACCCGCTTCACGACTATCCAGTTCTCCTTCCCTACTTTTGACATAAACTTGCTCAATACTCCCACTGCATGTACAATGTCTAGTCTAGTACAAGCCATCACATGCATTAGACTACCAACTGCACTTGCATATGGAACACGGGACATGTCCTCTTCCTCTTCTTGTGTCTTGGGACATAGTTCAATAGATAAATTTACACCTACAGGAATAGGAACCTTCACAGGTTCACTATCCTTCATATTAAACCTCTGCAATATTATCTCGACATACTTCCTCTGGTTTAACCAGAGCTTCCTCTTTTTCCGATCTCTTTTAATTTCCATGCCCAAAATATAGTTTGCAGCACCAAGATCTTTCATGTTGAATTTGGAGGACAAATGGGTCTTCAAATCCTAGATAATTTCTTTTTCATTTCCAACCAGCAACATATCATCCACATACAAGACTAGATAAATAACATGGTCGCCAATAAATTTAAAATACACACAGTGATCTGCTTTGCTTCTGGTGAAGCCAAGTCCCCGTATAAATGTATCAAATTTCTGATACCACATCCTTCGTGACTATTTTAACCCTTACAAAGACTTCTTTAACTTGCATGCCAGTTCTTTCTTACCCTTCATCGTAAAGCCTTCAGGTTGCTTCATGTAGATCTCCTCTTCCAGATCCCCGTGAAGGAATTTTGTCTTCACATCCGTCTATTCTACCGCAAAATCAAAAGCAGCAGCAACAGATAAAAGTAATCTAATAGAAGTTACCTCGGCAACAAGAGAAAAAATATCACCAAAATCAATTCCTAGCACCTGGGAATAACCTATTGCTACCAACCGAGCTTTATATTTCTCCACCTTTCCTTCTGCATTTGTCTTTTTCTTGAACAACCATTTGTTGCCAATGGGTTTCCTTCCAGCCAGCAACTCCACTAGATCCCAAGCCTCATTTTTGTGTAAAGATGCCATTTAATCAACCATGGCCTCTTTCCAGAGTTTTCCATCCTCTGAATCTACTACTTCCTTCACAGTTCTGGGATCATCATCACTAACAGACAAAGCAAAGTTTGAACAGAAAGCAGATGGACTATACCTTTCTGGCTGCCTTCTTTCTTGAAACGATATTCTCACACCCAGAGTTTGTGGCTCTTCATCTTCTGATTCCTCCTCTGCTGTAGAGTCTAATTCTTCCTCCTTTAGTTAAAACTATATCTTCTTAGGTTCCTTTGGTTGGACTTCATGTTTAATAACATCTTTCACCTCTCTAAGCACCACATCTCGGCTTTACACAATCTTCCTTATTACTGGGTTCCAAAGCTTATAACCTTTTAAACCATCCTTATACCCAATAAAGATGCACTTTTCAGATTTACTATCCAACTTGGTTCGTCTCTCCTTTGGAACATGTACATATGCATCACATATAGAAACCCTCAGATGTGAAAGATATGGTTTCTTACCAGTCCATAGCTCTTGTGGAGTTTTATCCTCCAACACTAATGAAGGTGATATGCTGACCAGGTAACATGTTGTCTCTACCGTCTCTACCTAGAATTCCTGTCCTAACCCGACACCATTGAGCATGCTTCTTGCCCTTTCCATCAACATCTTGTTCATTCTTTCTGCAACTCTATTTTGCTGAGGTGTATATGGAGTAGTCTTCTACCGTGTTATACCACACTTCTTACAGAACTCTTAAAATTACTTATTGCAAAACTCTTCACCACTATCTATCCTCAACACCTTTATCTTCTTCTCTGTCTAGTTTTCCACTAGAGCCATGAATTCTTTAAACTTGTCAAAGACTTTAGATTTCTTATTAAGGAAATATATCCATGTATTCCTTGAGAAGTCATCTATAAATGATACATAGTACATAAACTTACACAGTGATGGAACTTTCATAGGTCCAAACACATCACTATGCACAAGCTCTAATTTATGTTTTACCCTCTTACCACGAGACGGGAAACTCACATGATTCTGCTTCCCATATACACAATTTTCACAGAAATAAAAATCCACAGAGCTGTTACACATACCTTCTACCATAACTTTACCATGAAGTATTCGAAGGCCCTTCTCTCCAATATGTCCAAGCCTTTGATGCCACAACATGATTTTCTCTCCAGAGACCACTAGATTTTCTGCTCCACTTTTAGGAACCATAGAATTGTCACACCCATCAACAACAGTGCTACCTTGCAGCTTGTACAGAGTTCCAATCCGAACTCCCTGCATCAATACCAGTGCTTCCCGAACCATCTTGTAGGTTTCCTTCTCAAACACTGTTTTTAAACCTGCATCATCCAACTTGCTTACAGAAATCAAATTTCTAGCTGTGGAGCGTTTGAAAGGTATGCTTTTTGAATAGTAATCTAGTGGTTTTCTAATAAGTTTCCTAACCTTTTCTGCATTTAAAGTCTAAAGAATAAAAGGATTTTGATAAATTGTGTGAAAATGGACGAACGAAGCTCAATCACCAAGAACCAATCTCTTCGATGAAGAAGGATGCAGAAACAAGGAACCATCAAGCAGAAACAGGAGAAAAAGGAAAGCAACTGCTGTCCCCTCGCTAGGAAACCGGATGCGGACGCGGTCAAGTAAAATTAGAGCCGAATGATCCAGGGAAAAGAACGTGGACGCCAAGACGGAGAACGCAAGAAAGGAATGAGAAGAACTGAACGATTAGCGAATCCCTCAGGATCTCTGATCCTGAGGGATCGCTGCTTTAGCTTATCTTTTGTATCTAGATATCTCCGTCATTTCTGTTATATAAAGATACCACGCCATTGAGCGGAGGGAGATCAACTATATTGTAAGTACACGGTTTGGAACAACTCTGAAGCATTAAGTTTTGCTGAGACTTGATCTTGTGTATCTTTGTTAATGCAATCAATATAAAGAACTTTGTGTTCACTTTGCCTCTGCATCTGAAGTAACTTTAAGCGGTGTACCATTGGTAGCCAAGGGCCCAGCTCCGACGGTCACTCGCTGTTGTATCATACGGTGATTAGTGTGGTTTGATTATTTCCTTTGTTCCAGCAATCTGATATATCTTTTACACGATAGACTATGCTCTTCAGTTAATTTCTGAATCTGAATAAGTTTCTTCATTCATGTCTCTGTATTATCTAAAGTGAATTTCTCTGACTTGCATCCCGGTATTGGTATGACTGGTATTATCGTTGGATTCATATAGAATACGTGTTCACGAGATTTGAAGATAATATTACTCTGTTCAGAAATGGTCACGTCATACATTACTCTCAGATTGTTGTAATAGCTTAGAATACGTGCATCTGTTTAAGATTGCTGTTCCATTGCGTTTGCTGTTCCAATTGAGTTAGCTGTTCCATATGATTGACGTTTCCTGTTTGCTGTTCCATTTATTTATGCTGTTTTGATTATTGTTGTTCCATTTACTTATGCTGTTCCATTTACCTATGCTGTTCCATTTAATTCCTGCTGTTCCATTTACTTTTGCTTATTTGCTTTTGTTACTTTCGAGTGATAGCAGGCTTAAGACTGTTGTGAGCCAGCAAGACGCTGCCAGACTCCCAGATCCATAAGCCTCTGCTTTGCTTTTCTTCTTCATCAGTTTCTAAAGGGAAGGGTTATTGGTTCCGTACCCTTGACTGATCAGATTGATTTGTGTGATTTTATCCTTGAGTTGATTCAGTTAGAATTTAGTATCTGTTTCCTTTCAATTCATTAGAGCACTATACTACCGAGCATTACTTGGGCAAAACAGCCTCGGATTGAGTTACTCTTTGAAAGAACTAAACGATCCCGGATTGACTTAATAATGTGGAATAATTGGTGGTGTGAGAGACCCTAGTTATAGACCTACAGTAAGAACAAGCCTACATTAATAAGAATGGGCACAACTATGTAGGAAAAGCATAGTTGCTTGAAAGGGTGTGTATTGTTTGCAGTGCATGTTTCCAGTGTAAAGGTAAGTATCTTGAGGATGCATAAGTCTTGAACAAGTGTTCGGTTTTACAGTAGTTTCAGGATGTATTTCCAACAAATATTTCTAATTTTCCACTTCACGGAGAAGTGGATTTCTATATTGAGTTGGTACCAGGAGCAACACCAACATTAAAGACACCTTACTAGATGAGTAGTCCATAGTTAGTGGAATGGAAGTTGTAACATAAGGAAATGCTTGACAAGGGATAAATTAGGACAATTGTTTCACCTTAGGGTGCAACAGTGTTATTTGTGAAGAAGAAGGATGGTACTCTCAGGTTGTTTATTAATTACAGGAAGTTAAATAAGGTAATGTTTAAGAAAAAGTATCAGTTGTTGAGGATTGATGATTTTTTTTATTAGTTGAAGGGAGTAACAATATTATCAAAGATTAATTTAATATTATGATATCAATAGGTACGCATCAAAGAAGAGGAAATCTACAAGACTTCTTTCCAAACTAGGTACAAGCATTATTAATATTCTGTGGTTCCTTTTAGTTTGACTAATGTTCTAGCTACTTTCCTGTGTTTGATGAATAATGTGTTGTTTCCTTATCTAGACAAGTTTGTAATAGTATTCATTGATGATATATTGATACATTCTAAGAATAAGGAAGAGCATGCAAAACATTTAGTAGAGGTATTGACATTTCAAAGAGAGCATCAATGTATGCCAAGCTTAGTAACTGAAGTTTCTTTGATACACAAGTTCATGACTTCAGACATGTTGTTTCCAAGGAAGGCGTAACAATGGATTTGGAAAATATCAAAGCTATCATGGAATGGGAACCTCCTCGGAATATGGATGATGTCATATCATTTGTGGGGTTAAAAAGTTATTACAAGCAGTTTCATGAGGAATGAGGAATTAAGCAGTTTCTTACAAATTCTCTAGTTCTAAATATTGCAGATCCAGATAAAGTTTATGGAGTGTACAAATGCTTGCAAGAGAGGACTTGTTGGAGTCCTTATGCAAGAGGGATAGGTTGTATGCTACAATTCAAGGAAGTTGAATGAGCATGAGAAGGATTATGTTAAACATGATCTTGAGTTGGTAGTGATCATTCATGCATTGAAGATGTGGTGGAACTATCTCCTTAGTATGAGGTTTGTGTTGATGAGTGATCATAGTGGGATGAGATATGTGTTTGGACAACCTAATCTGAATTCTTGACAAGATAGATGGTTAGCCATGCTCAGTGAGTTTAACTTCGAGATCAGGTACATTAAGGCTATGGAGAACATGGTTACAGATGCTCTTAGTAGGAGAGTGTAGGAGAGTCACATTGCAACTATGAGTACATATGGGAGAGACTTACAGGATCACGTATTATAGGCAAGACATCAAGATGACATATACCAACAACTTAGAAATAGGTTATAGAAGAAGGGTACATTTGAACATGATGTGGATTATCATCTCAATACAGATGGGTTGGTGAGATTTAAGGATAGGATATATGCATCAAACAACAGTGAACATAAGAACCTTATCTTGAGGGAATTTCACGTTAAGCCATATTCAGGTCACCTAAGATATCAAAAGACACTGACAACTGTGAAGAATTTCTACTATTAGTTGAATATAAATAAAGAGGTAGCTAAGTTCATCACAAGATGTTTGTATTGTCAATGGGTAAAAGAATAGTGCAAGCATCCAACTAGTCTATTAAATTCGGTTTCAATTCCTGATTGGAAATGGGAGGTCATTTCCATGGATTCAATCTCAAGTTTCCCATGGACATCTATACAACATGATTCCATTATGGTTGTGGTTGAAAGGTTGAGCAAGGTAGCTCACTTCATTCCATTCAAGTATACTAATTTAGCTAGTCAGGTAACTCAGGCATTCATTAACGAGATAGTGGGATTCCATGGTGTTCCTAAGAAGATTATATCCAAAAAAGATGCCAAGTTCAATTCTATGTTTTTGATGGACTTGTTTGCAGGTTTTGGGACATATTTAGATTTTAATACAACTTATCATCCACAGATAAATGGATAGATAGGGATGGTTAATAGGATTTGGGAGGATATCTTGCAGATGTATGTTATGCATCAACAAAGGAAGTGGGAAGAGTATCTTCCACTAGTAGATTTTGCGTACAATAATGGATATCAAGAATATTTGAGGATGTGTTCATTTCAGGCATTTTAAGGGCAGAGTTGTAATACTCTCATTAGCTCGAGTGATCCAGTGAACAGGGTATTGATTAAACCAGACATGATGGCAGAAATGGAATAGGAAATGTAGGTTATTAAGAAGAATCTAAAGGTAGCACAAGACAAGAAGAAGAGTTATGGAGATTAGCATAGGGTGTTTAAGGAGTTTTAGGTTAGGCAGCATGTGTACTTTCACATCAAGCCCAAGAGGAGCTCCATGAGGATTGGGTCATATGTTAGGTTTTCACCTCAGTATTATGCATATTTCGAGATCCTTCAAAAGATTGGACCAGTGGCCTACAGACTTCAACTATCACCGACAGTGAAAGTACATGACTTTTTCCATGTTTCATTGCTTAAGGTATATGTCTAGGATGTTGGTCACGTGAATAACTGCTTTGTATCGTAGGTGGAGCAAGAATAATAAGTCCAACCAGAAACCTTAGTGCATATTGCAGTAGAAACAAATCATGCACTAGAACAAATAAATTGAGCATGTTAAAGTGTAGTGGAAGCACTTTGGGCTTAATGAAGCTAAATGGGAGATGGTTGATAAGGTGTGGGCTATGTATCCTTGATTGTTAGTTAGTTGAGGAAAATGATTTTTAGAATATGTATATATCTATGTATGGTTGTTGCTATAAATACCATAATGAGTTTTGTTATAAATCTCCAATAACAAGTATGGTTGTTGTGTTCACTTTTCTTTTTAGTAGATTGTTATCTTAAATACTAAATTGAGATAAGTTATAAAGCTCCACAAGCATTATGTTTTGTTTTCAATGGTTTTCTAGTTATAGGTGACATAGAACACTAAGGACGGTGTTCCCCCAAGGGGGAGGGGTGTGTAATAGCCCTGGGATAAATTTCATGTAATAAAGGTTAATAAAGGAAAAATAATAATACCAAGGTCTTCAGAAATGTATTCCAAGATGAATGTTTGGAAAAACATCCTATTTGGTGTCATTATAGTTTATTATGACTAAGTAAATTGGCAGAGGCATTAGCAAAGGAAAAGAGACATTAACTGGGATTTATTTATGAAAAATAAAGGAAAATAAGAGAAGAATGAGATGAAAGGCCACTGATTTGCATGAGGAGGAAAATTGAAGGAAAATAGAGGAAAATGAAGAAAACAAAGGCCTCAATAATAAAAAGGCTTATGAGGATTAGTTCATAGATTTTACAGGCTTAGCTTTTGTCAGTTCAATTTTCTACCTCTTTCTATTATCTCATACTATTGCACACTTAGAGTATTCTTTGAGCAATCTAGCATTGGGGAAAATAAACCAAGCAAGGAAAGGAAAACAAAGGAAAAGCAAGGAATGTTGGATCAAGCAAATTCAGTAGGGGGACTTTGCAGGTAACAAGTTGCATGTGTGATTTCCTAACTCGTTTGGGACTGCATGGTACATGCATTTGGGTATTTGGTTCTTGTTAGTTCGATATCTTCATCCCTCCATCAGTGCTCAAATTCTCTTGTTGCATTGCATGTTAGGTGTCTCGCTCAGTCAGCTGCATTCCATTAGGATCATCGATCATCTGGCGGTAGTGGCTTCTTGTACATTTTCCCTCATGCCCTTTACCTGATGGCCCATTTCCATTCATCTAGATCATCTGCAGTCATTTTTTGTTTTTAAATCTGCAAGAGTCATTTTTAGGGTTTCAGTTTCATTAGTTCTAGGGTTTCATCAAAAAGGTCTTCAAAATGTTCAATAATGGTCAGCAAGTGCATGAGGAGGTTGAATAAAGTGCCAGTATCAATAAATTGCATAATCACATGTTCAAAGATTTATTTTTCCTCAAAACCCTGTTTTGAGGAAGAACAAAGTATTCTATGTTTTCATGTATAAATTTTATGTACTTTTAGTTTTTCATATTGTAATAGCTTCAGTGGCAACCTTGGTCACCTTGCCAAGTTTCAGCATCTCCATCACCTGCAAAGCAAACAAAAAGTCAAATCATTTAGTTCATCAAAGGAAAAAAAAAGAAGCAAACTACTTAAAACCAGAGTTTGAAAAGAAAATGTCAAATGTAAACATTACAAAAGTGGGTTTTATGACCGAAATGTTAAAATATTTTATATATAAAACATTTCTTGTGTTCAAAGAGCTCATTTCCATCCAAAGGATAAAAACGAAGTAAGAGCAAGATCCTATTGGAGAAAAGAGGGAAAATCGTTGCAAACATGGCAAGTTTCAGGGGCACGGTTCCCTGGATCATGGGCATGGTGCATAGAGCTGGCATGGCACGTTGGGCCACCCTCCACAGTGCAAAAAATACACTGGTGTGGTGCATAGAGCTGGCGTGGCGCATTGGGTTTGTGGCATGGTGCATAGAGCTACAGGCCTGATTTCACCCACGAAACTCATCCAATTGCCAAATTTGCTCGATTGCCACCTATCCAGGTAAGTCAAATATTCTTTCACTGCCAATGAATGCATGCCTCTAGATGTTTATGGTGATTTAGTGAGAAAATATTGAAACCCTACCTCCTTGCAATTTTTGCTAAAAAAACAATTGTTTAGGGTTTACAGTTTGTGTTTTTGCTGCCAAGTCCACTCTATTACTCCCTCTCCCCTTGATTCCCTAATTTATTTTCTAGTTTCATCAACTCCCTATATCCCTAATTCTCACTATCCAAAACCCTAGCTACGAATTCCTAAATCCTAATTTCTATCCCAGAGTCTGATTACTGTCCCTAAAACCCTCCTATTCCCCAAAATCCTTTTAACAAGTATTCCCAACACCCTCATACACTTGCTTTTCATAGTCCCTCATATATTCTCATCCTTCGTAGCAGAAAACTAAAGACATGTTAAATGTCTTCATACTCATCTAAGAGAAACTCAAATATTTGGCAAACATGGAATCTGATCCTTCCTATGACCGAGATGAGGAGACATACAATGACTCTCCTAGAGAAATGGTTGCATGAAGGAGACCTCACAAGGGTGGTAAACATATAAGAGAGGAGCCTACCTCACTTGCGGAGCCGTAGGCCTACCCTCTTGCTATCACATACTTTCAACACCAATCCTGTTATCAGTTCTGTGAGATGGTATAGCGAGTCCAATACAATCATTAGTTGGCCAGGTTGTTTATGCTCCATCTACATAATGGCCAAGTGACTCTAGTAGATGTGACATTCACCATGACACCAGAGTCTATTTCTCTTGCAACTGGCATTCCAAATGTCGGTGAGCAGTGGAATAAAAGGTATTAGATTGATAGAGAACATTATGAGCCTTACATCAAGGCTGGTTATCAAAGACATCTCAACAGAGTTCTTCCCTTTCAGTATCTGAAATACTCATATGCTCCCTTGATGAAACTCATAATTAAGTATTTCAGCTGCGAGGGCCGGTTTTCTCGCCTATATACTTATCACATCAAATTGTTGATGCACTTTACCAGGGTGAGAATGATGAATCTCCCCTACTTTATTTGTTGGAACATTGAGAAGATGACCACCTTAGTGCAAAGGAAGTCTCCTCAGCAACAGTATAATAGCATATACCATTTTGCACTTATCAAAATTATGATCTTGCATCAACTTGGTTTAAAGAACATCTCATGGGAGGATTTCATTTCACATGAGGTCTTTACAGGTCCTCAAGTGTCTCCAGTAGCTTTTCATGAGACAGGCAGACCTTCACATCAGCAGGAGATTCATGAGACACAAACCGCTAGTGTACCAATGTTTATCACCTACCAAAAGGGCACTAGAAGGTTGTTTGCAATAGCAAAGCGAGTATTATCTCCACCCACGGTGGAAGAGGTCTCACTTCCTCCATCAGCAGAGTAAGATCAGGACAAGGGAAAGTGGCCATTACATGATGAGGGGCCTTTAGGAGGGCAGGAGATAGATTTCATTCTCATTCAGGATGATGACATCGATTTGGGCCCACAAAGTTCAAAGCTCAAGGAGATCATTCAGGAGAAATAGGCGGACATTAATGATTTGTCCCTCAACCTAGAAAGAGCCAAGTGGATAATAAAATATCTGGAGCAAAGAAACAAACAACTAAAGGATCAGCAAACCATTATGGAGATGCAAAGCATACAAGAAAACTGTCAAGTTGCTAATAGGAGGAAAGTGAAGCTCCCACCACTTGAACAAGAAAGAAATGTTGATCGTGAGTCTTGGCTTGAGTGAACAAATATCCACTTGGAAAAGTTTCTAGAGAAGGCCAACAGGGAGAAAACTATGTTGAGGCACATGGCTTACTATTACCTGGCGAGAAAAAAAAGTTGCAAGGCAAGAATCAGGAACTTGAAGGCCAAGTTGAAGAAGGCATCGAGGAAGTGAAAAGAGAAAGATAGACTTCAGATCTTGGCTGAGACTTCCTTGGTCCAACACACCACTTAATGGAGGACACTCAACCCAAATTTAAAAAAAATTGGGACACTTTTTGCAATTTTAGAATTTTTGGCACAAAAAACAGGTTTTTCTGCCCAATGCGCCGTGCCACCTGGCGCTCGCTTTTGATGGAGACCTCCTTTTGAGGAAAACTCTACATTTTTGGAATTTTAGTGGAAAAATATGCATTCCTACCAATGGCCAAGAAATTTTGACAGTTTTTGAGCTTCCAAAAAGGTCAAAAACACCTAAAAAAATGACCTTTCTGCCCCTTTTTGGAGACATAGGAAGTAGTGTTGGGAGAACTCAGTTTTGGAGGGCCAAATGGAGGCCAAGTTCAAAAATTTTGCTTGTTCTAAAAAGCAGGCAGGTAGGCCTTTCTAAAAAGCACACGTGGAGAAAATTTGGACATAGGGAAGGCCTCCAAAAGCAGCTACAAAAAGGTGCTATGCATAGGGAAATCAGCACGACGCATTGGAGGAATTTTGCATAGTTTGACCAAAAATACTCTGTTTTTCATCTAGTTTCTTGACAGTTTGACTTTTCTCCTTCTAAATGCCAAACTCATGATGTAATTTAATGTAATTTGATGGATTTTGATGTAATTATGCTAAATTTTCACACATATAGGTAGATTCATCCATGAAAAGGTAGTTTGCAACTGAATGAATCAGTTCCCTAGTTTTTAAAGGCAAGTTGTACCATTGCCTACTTTTTAGTTCTCAGTTTAGAATTTGTTGGAATAGCTCCTAAAGTTATTAGCTCAACCCCTAGAGGCTAGGATGACTTTTTGGTTGCCTATATCTTGTAATTTTTCAATCATTACCATGGTTGGACTTTTGGGAAAGCTTGGAGATTCATTGTATACACATTTCAGCAGTTTGGCTAAGGAATAGACCAGGGTTTGCAACACTTTATGGGATTCATGTGGAATTTTGATTTGGTATTGTGTTTCCTTTTGTAATTGTAAGTTTACATGTGTTTTATGTATTCCATCATCTCTCTTTTTTTCCTCTTAACTAAATCAAACAAGGATAAAGGTAGAATCCATTGAAATTGTAGTGCTCTACCTAGGGTTTGCTTAGTTATTTGTGTTTTAAGCTGTTTGAAGGGGATCCCTGAGAATTTCTTGCCCTCTTCAACTCCTCACCTGTCTAAATCTCTCCATTTCATTCAATTTGAAGTACCAAATCATCTGCCTACCTTGCCCCATAGAGATCTCTGCAAAACTGAGCCTCATTCCCTAGACCCAAATCCGCCGTTCCATTTGAGCCAAAAAAACATCATGAAACTTAATCAAACTCTTTTGCACACATACCTAACCTAAAATTAGTCTTCAGATCAGTCATCTCAAGCCTCATTGATCATATTTTGCTGAGATTGATAAGGAGAGAGCCCTCTCCCGATCTGGTAGGGCTAGCTACTAGGTCAAGTGTGGTTTGATGTTATCCTAGATCCTACCTTTGTTAGCCTGAGCTAGATTTATGTGCCTAACATAGTGGCGACTCAACTAGGGAACAAAATTGGTTGTTTGTTAGTGTTCTTCATTTTATAAACTATAGACGGAGCCTGAAGTTATGCCAGGTAGCCTTCAAAACGCTTTTGTTTTGCACTAGCGAAAGTAGATAAACACTGCTTTAGTCAATCTCCAGTCTAGTCTTATAAATGGTATATCTAACTTGCAAAATGCCCTAGCACATCTGAAAATTGTAAACTTTTGGATGATAAGTTTAGAATTTGATAAGCTGAACAAGTTGATAATGTCCATTTGATTTCTTGGAAGTAATAGCACACTGGCTTCCTGAAGACACACCAGAGCGAATCCAGATCCTGATCCACCTCCTGTGTATGAAAATCGCAATCTCATTCCGAGAATCCTTTGCGAGAAAGTTCTGTGATTCCTGTGTTCAAATCTCATTCATGTCCTGTGGTTTTTGAGTATCTCGAAGATCTTGAGTTTGATGAACAATTTGATTTGTCGTTGTTTGAGACTAAATCTAAAATCGTTGTTGGTTCTACTGTCCTAAATCTAGAGTTTGTCAAAGATCTTGAAACTGAAACGGCCTATAAGTTAATTGATGATTATATCTTGAAACTCCAAACGTCCATTGTGGCTACAAAAATTCCCGAATTCTTAGAGTCTGCATCTGCAGCTCTTGGGTCATCTGCAATTGCATCTAGTTTAGAAATTCCCACTGAACCTCCTTTCATTCCCACCATTCCCGTGCAGCCTTCCATCTTTGATCAAAAATTTGTAGTGGTGTCACCTCCATCTACTCCTTCTACCCCTCAAACATAAAAAATTTTGTCACCTCCATCCACACCACATACACCTCATACATCAGCTACACCAACTCCCCCTACATCCCCAAGACTAGTTGTAAATCCTCCTAGAGCAATGTTTGCCCAATTTGCACCCCTTGTGTTGCCTCAAAATCTAGATGATATGCCCGCTGATTATCAAAGCAAAATTCCATTATTTGATGGCACTCCTCAAGGTAGTACAACTCAACAACATGTGGATAAGATGGAAAATTTCTTTGAACTTCATGAGATTAATGCTGTAAATGTGACTATGAGATTGTTTGTACAAACTTTTGGAGGTGGAGTGAGGAAGTGGTTCAGAGGTTTGCCAGCTGCAAGTATCGCTACATTGCCTAATCTTTAGAGATAATTATTGGATCGGCCCGGAAGTGAAGAAAAATCGTCTTCAAATCCTTTCCAAATATGAGAATATCAAGCGAAATCTTGGTGAGTTTGTTCAAGACTATTGTATTAGATTCAATTCTGTTTACAATGCAATTCCTGCTGATATAAAGCCACCTATGGGGCTGGCTTTGATTAAGTTTCTGGATGGTTTCAATCCTGATATGGCCTATCAATTAAGAGAGAGATCCGACCACTTTGGAAGACATGCAGAAAATTGTAGTCTGTGTTGAAGCAAATCTACTTGCCAAGAGAGATAGAACAAAGGCTGAAACGAAGGTAACAATAAAGGAAGAGGTTTCCACTTCAGATCAAGTGCTCTGTAAGATGGAGAAGATGTTTGATAGATTGATAATTGAAAAGCCTGAACCACAAGTCAGAAATTCCAACTTCCATGGTCAGCAGCAACCACAATTTAAAATCAAGCAAAGAGAGCAACGAGCACAAGACCATGCAGCACAGTAGAAGGTGAAGACACCCTTACATCAGAATTTCGTACATGGTATAGAATCAGATGATGAGGAGAATGGAACTGGAGAAGTGAATCATTTCTTTACACCTAATGATATGTCAATTTTTACCACTGAAGACAAGGAGTATTCTGAGAACTCAGTAGTACAAAGGGACGAAAATTTAATCTTGGCAAATGAAACAGTTCTTGAAGAAGAGTCTGATGAGTATCAGAGAGGGCACATGAATTCTTTGATATCCCAACAATGACAATATTCACTCAAAAGTAGAGATGTGCCCATAAATCCAATTCAGAAAAGGAAGGAGACAACAACACCAAAGAATGATCCTCCCATTATGACAAAAATGGAACAAAGACAGCTGATCCTACCACTAGCAAATGAAAGATCCAATAAGCGAAGTCCATCAAAGGAGAAAACTGAAAAAGAAGGATGTTTCAGTGAAAGAGGTAGAGAAAAATTCAGTTTTTAACCTAGAAAATGAAATTGCTAAGTTAAAAGTATCTATTTCTTTGACTGAGTTGATGAAGAACAACAGCTATAAAGGTCAGGTGTCTAAGATTTTGAATTTAGATCCACTATCTGATATGGTGAACGTGGAGGATGATCAATCTGAGTTGATCTTTGGTCTAGCATTGGAAGGTCAGTCTCAAGATAGTGATGTAGCTCCTTTTTATATCAGCCTTAGGGTGCATGACTATGTGTACACAATGCTATGTTCAATTCTGTATCATCTCATAATCTTATGCCTAAGGCAATCATGGAGAAATTAGGATTGGATATCACCAGAAAGTATCATGACCTTTACTCTTTCGATTCTGGTAGAGTAAGATGCATTAGTCTTATCAAATATTTGGTTGTTAGTTTGGATCAGATTCCAGCTAAAAATGTTTTGATGGATGTGGTTGTGGCGGATATTCCTCCTAGATTTGGCATGCTTCTTTCCACATCTTGGGGAGCAAAACTTAAAGGGATATTACAGCTTGATTTCTCCTACACTACGATTCCTGTGTTTGGTCAAATGAGGAAATTATACCGGGAGGAAAAGTTTAATTACATGATCACTAGCGAGGAGAAACCGGTAAATTATCCAAGCAACTATGTACATACTGATTTAGAATCATTTGTTTTATATTCAGATAGCTTTAATGATGTAAATAGCCAAGTAGTTGAAGTAGAAGACATTCCAGAGATCAATGAAAATTTCAGAGAGGTCTTAAAACAAGAAAGACAAAGGCTTGATAGTACCACTGAGCAATTAGCCTTCTAACAGGAGCAACATATTGATGGACAGCAATGAAAAGTGACAGAGCAAACAGAATTTCAGCATTTGGAAGAGGACGAAACCGGCCTGTGGAGCATGGATTTAGATGGCGCGGTAGGAAGGGAAGGTGATGGAATTGGCATTTGGATACGCAACCCTGTTTTTTCCCCAAACAAAGTGATAAGTAATGTAAGGGTCTGTTTTTATAAATTGGCTTTTGATTGTTCAAATAATGATGTTGAATATGAGACTTTAATTGTTGATTTGAAAATTCTTAGAAAGTTAAATGCTAAAAGGATTTCAGTATATGGCGACTCTGAGTTAGTTATCAAGCAATTGAAAGGGGAATACCAAGCTAAGCATCCTCGAATGCGAGCCTACCGCAATGCGGTATTAGATATCTTGAGAATATTTTCAGATTACACTTTGACATGTGTCCCTCTTGTTCAGAATGTCATTGCAGATTCACTTGCAACAACAGCAAGTAACTTGAAAATTCTAATGAATACAAAAAATAAGTTTGAAATTCATGTGAAACATCGCCCTGCTGTCCCTGATAATCAAAGGTATTGGCAAGTGTTTCAAGATGATGAAGAGATCAACAAATTTCTGTAGAATGAAGGTAAATTCAAAGACACTTCTATTGATGTGGAGTATGATGATGGTGAGGAGGATATAGAAGTCAATCAGATGGAAGTTTTGCAACTGAAAGACAACGTCATTCCTAAAGGTCTAATACCTTTAGAGGAGTTGTTCCATCAAGATGATGTAGCCCAAAAACCGAGCTTGCTGGCAACCGAGAAAGGAGTTGAGGATGTGAACATTGGATCAGCAAAAAATTCTAGAATGGTGAAGTTATCAAAGTCGTTGCCTCCACAGGTAAAAGAAAAGTATATCAGTTTATTATCCTCATCTACTGATGTATTTGCGTGGTATTATTCAGATTTGAAGGCAAATGACATAAGCATAATTCAGCATATCATTATGATCAAGCCAAATCAAAAGCCTTTTCGTCAAAATCTAAGAAGAATAAATCCAACGTTGTTGCCCTCAATTGAAAAGGAAGTGAATCGGTTGTACAAAGCTGGTAGAATCGTCCCCATAAGGTTTTCAGATTGGATTTCTAATTTGGTGCCCGTGCGCAAGAAAACAATTGAGATTTGGTTATGTATTGATTTTAGAAATCTGAATAAAATATCTTTAAAGGATAACTATCCATTGCCCAAGACAGATCACATACTTCAAAGAGTAGTTGGAGCATCCTGCACGTTACTACTTGAAGGCTATTCGGGTTATAACAAAATTTTGGTCCATGAGGGTGATAGAGATAAAACAGCGTTCACCACTCCGTGGGGAAATTTTCATTATGCAAACATGCCTTTCGGATTGAAGAATGCTGGTGCAACCTTTCAACGGGCAATGGATATTGAATTTGCTAATGAAAAATATGTCTTTTTAGTTGTTTATCTTGATGATTCGACAGTTTTCTCTAATTCAGATGAAGAGCACCTTTATCATTTGAAGATTGTATTTCAGCGGTGTAGAAAGTATGGTATAACTCTCAATCCAAAGAAAAGTTTGTTTGCCATGGATGAAGGCAAGCTTCTTGGTCATATTATATCAAAGGAGGGCATCCACATCGATCCAGTTCAGGTGGAAACCATTCAAAAGATTGATTTTCCACGAAGTAAGAAGGAAATCCAATCATTCAATGTAAGATGAATTTCTTATGTCTCTTTGTGCCTAATCTTGCAAAACATTTAAGGGAAATCACAAACATGCTCAAGAAAGATGGTGTAGTGAGGTGGACCGAGGAAGCAATTAAGTCTTTCAATTTGGTGAAATTGGCCCTTTCTTTAGCCTCAGTTTTGATCAGCCTAGATTATACTCAAGATTTTATTTTGTTTTCATTTGGCTCAGATAATACTATGGCAGTGGTCTTGATGCAGAAAAGAGACCAGCTCAAGAAACCAATTGCATTTTTCAGCAGAACCATAAGGTATGTAGCTTTGAAGTATAATATTATCGAAAAATAGGCTCTTGCTTTGGTAAAGGCATTGAAAGATTTTCGAGTCTATATTCTGCATTCTCACATACTTGCTTATGTCCCTAATGCTACTGTCAAAGATGTCTTAGTGCAAACAGATCCAGAGGGAAGAAGAGGCAAATGGATTGCTACCTTGTTGGAATATGACATGGAGATCAAACCAACGAAACTCATCAAAGGACAGAGGATGGCTAAACTAATGGCTGAGTCAAATTTTCATGCCTTGGACATTAATCTCATTGTTGTTATGTCTGAGGAAGATGAAGAGAGTTCGCTCGCTCAGGTATCAGAAATTTTCCTTCTTTCTCCTTGGTATTCAAACATTGTTTATGTGCTCCAAAATCTGTCACCACCACCTGGAATGGCTAAAAACAAAAGTAGAACACTGAAATTGAAGGCTGCCAAGTTTTGTATCATGAATAATGCACTTTATTGGAAAGATCTCGGTGGTGTCTTGCTCAATTGTTTGGTTGAAGAAGAGGAAAAATAGGTCATCTTTCCTGGAAGACAATAGCCAATAAAATTTTGAGAGCGAGATATTATTGGCCAACTCTTCTTGTTCATGTGTACAAAACTATAGCAAGCTGCCACGAATGTCAGATTTTTGAAGGTAGGAGAAAATTGCAGCCTTTACCACTCAAGCCCATTGAAGTAAGTGCTCCATTTCAGCAGTGGGGTTTGGAATTCATTTGCGAGATCAATCCTACTTCTTCAGCGCTTCACAAATGGATCCTCACAGTGACAGATTATTTCACCAAATGGATTGAGGCAATTCCTACAAGGCAGGCCACTGATTCGGTAATCATATCATTTCTTCAAAACAATATTTTGTCTCGTTTTGGCTGTCCAAATAAGTTGATCACTGATAATGTAGCAGATTTTAAATATAAAAGAATGACTTTTGTAATAAATACCAAATCACTTTGGGGCACTCAACTGCATATTACCCACAAGGTAATGGATTGGCAGAATCCTCAAATAAATCCTTGGTCAATATTATCAAAAAGCTACTGGAAATGAACAAGAAAAGTTGGCATAAAAGGCTTGTTAATGCACTTTGGGTAGACCGAGTAAGTCAAAAGAAATCTATAGGCATGTCCCCTTTCGAGCTCGTGTATGGTCTGGATACAGTATTCCCAACCTCTATCGCAGTCCTGCTAGTTAAACTTATGTAGGAAGCTGGCAATAAGGACGATAATTTGCAGCAAAGAATCAATCAAATGATCCATTTACAGTAGACTAGACAGGAGGTTTTTCAGAACAATTTCAGGGTGCAAGAGAGAATCAAGAAGATATATGATCAAAAGGAAAAGGCGGACAAGTTTCAAATAGAAGACATAGTGCTGAAATGGGATGCAAGAAACGAAGATAAAGGTAAGCATGGCAAGTTTGAGAATCTTTGGAAAAGACCTTTTAGAATTGCTGCATATTGGGGCCAAAATGCTTTCCTTTTGAAAGAAATGAATGGAGAAGACTATCCAGGTGGGCCGGTTAATGGTCGGCTGCTCAAACGGTACTATTTTTGAAATGTTTACTACTATCATATGTATCACTGTACATAACGGTTTGTTTAAATTTCACTGCAAGTGTGTACTTATCATTCTTTAAGTTTGGGGCATGAGGTGAAGGCTATAAAACTGAGGTTTGATTTCAGTTTTGGTTTGGTTTGTTTGAGTCAGGTCTTTTAGTCGATTTCAGTCTTGAAATTGAGTCAGTTTCGATTAAGGTTTTAGTCCTAAAATTGATTCAAGAGTTTGGTTTTGGTTTGTCGAAGTTATTGACTCCATAGCCTAATGGACGAAGGCACTGCTTGCTTTCCCAGAGATATGTAGTTCTTGGCACCTCCAAGGAGCCACCATCCCCATTGGAGCCAATGTTAGTGTCGGTATCTTCATCCCTCCCTCAGTGATCAAATTCTCTTGTTGCATTGCATGTTAGGTGTCTCGCTTAGTCAACTGCATTCCATTAGGATCATCGATCATCTGACGGTAGTGGCTTGTTGTACATTTTCCCTCATGCCCTTTACCTGATGGCCCATTTCCATTCATCTAGATCATCTGCAGTCATTTTTTGTTTATAAATCTGTAAGAGTCATTTTTATGGTTTCAGTTTCATTAGGTCTAGGGTTTCGTCAAAAAGGTCTTCAAAATGTTCAATAACAGTCAGCAGGTGCATGAGGAGGTTGAATAAAGTGCCAATACCAATAAATTCCATAATCACATGTTTTGAGACTTATTTTTCCTCAAAACTTTTTTTTGAGGAAAAACAGAGCATTCTATGTTTTCATGTATAAATTTGATGTAATTTCAGTTTTTCATATTGTAATAGCTTCAGTGGCAACCCTGGCCACCTTTCCAAGCTTTAGCATCTCCATCACCTGCAAAGTAAACAAAAAGTCAAATCATTTAGTTCATTAAAGGAAAAAAATAAAGCAAACTGCTTAAAAACAGAGTTTGGAAAGCAAATGTCAAATGTAAACATTACAAAAGTGGGTTTTATGAGTGAAAAATTAAAATCTTTTGTACATAAACCATTTCTTGTGTTAAAAGAGCTCATTTGCATCCAAAGGAGAAAAAGGAAATAAGAGTAAGGTCGTGTTGGAGAAAAGAGGGAAAATTGCAGCAAAAATGGCAAGTTTCAGTGGTGCGGCGCACTGGGTCATGGGCGCGGCACATAGAGCTAGCGCAGTGCATTGGGCCGCCCTCCACAGTGCAAAAAATACACTGGTGTGATGCATAGAGCTGGTGTGGCACGTTGGGTTTGTGGCATGGTGCATAGAGTTGCAGGCCTGATTTCACCCACGAAACTCATCCAGTTGCCAAATTTGCTCGATTGCCACCTGTCCCAGTAAGTCAAACATTCTTCCATTGCTAATGAATGTGTGCCTCTAGATGTTTATGGTGATTTAGTGAGAAAATCTTGAAACCCTACCTCCTTGCAATTTTTGATCAAAAAGAAATTGCTTAGTGTTTATAGTTTGTGTTTTTCCTGCCAAGTCCACTCTATTACTTCCTCTCCCTTTGATTTCTTGACTTATTTTCTAGTTTCTTCAACTTCCCATATCCCTAATTCTCACAATCCCAAACCCTAGCTACAAATTCCTAAACCCTAATTGCTATCCCAAAGTCTGATTACTGTCCCTAAAACCTTCCTATTCCCCAAAATCCTTTCAGCAAATATTCCCAACACCCTCATACACTTGCTTTTCACAGTCCCTCATATATTCTCATCCTTCGTAGCAGAAAACTAAAGACACCTTAAATGTATTCATACTCATCTAATAGAAACTCAAATATTTGGTAAACATGGAATCTGATCCTTCCTATGACCAAGATGAGGAAACATAGAATGACTCTCCTAGAGAAATGCATGCACCAAGGAGACCTCACAAGGGTGGTAGACATATAAGAGATGAGCCTACCTCACTTGCTGAGCTGTAGGCCTGCCCTCTTGCTATCACATGCTTTCAACACCAATCCTATTATCATTTTTGTGAGATGGTAGAGAGATTCCAATACAATCATTAGTTGGCCAGGTTGTTTATGCTCCATCTACATAATGTCCAAGTGACTCTAGTAGATGTGACATTCACCATGACACTGGAGTCTATTTCTCTAGCAACTAGAATTCCAAATATTGGTGAGCAATGGAATAAAAGGTAGCAGATTGATAGAGAAAATTATGAGCCTTACATCAAGGCTAGTTATCAAAGACATCTCAACAGAGCTTTTCCCTTTCGGTATCTGAAATACTCGTATGCTCCCTTGATGAAACTCATAATTAAGTATTTCACCTATGAGGGCCAATTTTCTCGCCTATATGCTTATCACATCAAATTGTTGACGCACTTTACCAGGGTGAGAATGATGAATCTCCCCTACTTTATTTGCCAGAATATTGAGAAGATGACCACCTTAGTGCAAAGGAAGTCTCCTCAGCAGTAGTATAACAACATATACCATTTTGTACTAATCAAAATTGTGGTCTTGCATCAACTTGGTTTACAAAACATCTCATGGTAGGATTTCATTTCACATGAGGTTTTTACAGGTCCTGAAGTGCCTCTAGCAACTTTTTATGAGACAGGTGGACCTTCACATCAGCAGGAGATTCATGAGACCTAAACCGCTAGTGTGCCAGTGTTTATCACCTACCAAAAGGGCACTAGAAGGTTGTTTGCAGCAGCAAAGCGAGCATTATCTCTAGCCAGGGTGGAAGGGGTCTGTCTTCCTCCATCAGCAGAGCAGGATCAGGACAAGGGTAAGCGGCCATTACATGATGAGGGGCCTTCAGGAGGGCAGGAGACAAATTTCATTCTCATTCAGGATGATGACACTGATTTGGGCCCACAAAGCTCAAAGCTTAAGGAGATCATTCAGGAGCAATAGAGGGACATTAATGATTTGTCCCTCAACCTAGAAAGAGCCAAGTGGATAATAAAATATTTGGAGCAAAGAAACAAACAACTAGAGGATCAACAAACCATTATGGAGCTGCAAAACTTACGAGAAAACTGGCAAGCTGCCAATAGGAGGAAAGTGAAGCTCACACCACTTGAACAAGAAGTCAATGCTAATCATGAGTCTTGGCTTGAGCGAACAAATATCCACTTGAAAAAGTTGCTAGAGAAGGCCAACAGGGAGAAAACTATGTTGACACACATGACCTACCATTACTTGGCGAGAAATAAAAGTTGCAAGGCAAGAATCAGGAAGCGAAAAGAGAAAGATAAACTTCAGATCTTGGATGAGGCTTCCTTGGCCCAACACACCACTGAATGGAGGACACTTAGCCCAAATTTCAAAAAATTTGGGACACTTTTTGCAATTTTGGAATTTTTGGCACAAAAAACAGGTTTTTTTGCCCAATGCGCTGCACCACCTAGCGCTCGCTTTTGATGGAGACCTCATTTTGAGGAAAAATTAGAATTTTTGGATTTTTCATGGAAAAATATGCACGTGTACCAATGGCCAATAAGTTTTGACAGGTTTTGAGCTTCCGAAAAGGTCAAAAACACCTAAAAAATGACCTTTCTGCCGCTTTTTGAACACATAGGAAGCAGTGTTGGGAGAACTCAGTTTTGGAGATGCAAATGGAGGCCAAATTAAAAAATTCCACATGTTCTGGAAATTAGATAGGTAGAAATTTCCAACAAGCACACTTGGAGAAATTTGGACATAGGGAAGGCCTCCAAAAACAGCTGCAATGATGCACTACGCATAGGGAAATCAGCACGACGCATTAGAGGAATTTTGCTTAGTTTGACCAAAAATACTCTGTTTTTTGCCTAGTTTCTTGAAAGTTTAACTTTTTTCCTTCTAAATGTCAAACTCATGATGTAATTTAATGTAACTTGATGGATATTGATGTAATTATGCTATATTTTCACTCATTAAGGTAGATTCATCCATGAAAATGTAGTTTGCAATTGAATGAATCAGTGCCCTAGTTTTTAGAGGCAAGCTGTTCCATTGCCTACTTTTTAGTTCTCAGTTTAGAATTTGTTGGAACATATCCTAAAGTTATGAGCTCGACCCCTAGAGGCTAGGATGACCTATTGGTTTCCTATATCTTGTAATTTTTCTGTCATTAGCATGGTTGGACTTTTGGGAAAGCTTGGGGCTTCGTTGTATACACATTTCAGTAATTTGGCTAAGTAATAGACCAAGGTTTGCAGCACTTTATGGGATTTTTGTAGCATTTTGCTTTGGTATTGTGTTTCCTTTTTTAATTGTAAGTTTACATGTGCTTTATGTATGTCATCATCTCTCTTTGCTTCATCTTAGCTAAATCAAACAAGGATAAAGGTAGAATCCATTGAAATTGCAGTGCTCTACCTAGGGTTTGCTTAGTTATTTATGTTTTCAGCTATTTGAAGAGGATCCCTGAGAATTTCTTGCCCTCCTCAACTCCTCACCTATCTAAAGCTCTCCATTTAATTGAATTTGAAGTACCAAATCATCTTCTTACCTTGCCCCATAGAGATCTCTGCAAAACGGAGCCTCATTCCCTAGACCCAAATCTGCCTTTCTATTTGAGCCAACAAAACATCATGAAACTTAATCAAACTCTTTTGCACACATACCTAGCCTAAAATCAGTCTTTACATCAGTCATCTCAAGCTTCATTGATCATATTTTGCTGAGATTGACAAGGACAGAGCCCTCTCCCGACCTGGTAGGGCTAGTTACCAAGTTAAGTGTGGTTTGATGTTATCCTAGATCCTACCTTTCTCAGCCTGAGGTAGATTTAGGTGTCTAACAGTTCTTTTGCTATCATTGGCATGTTTTTTTCCTAGTTTGTTAGTAGTTTCATCCGTTTCTTTCCATTTTTTGATATCCATGGTGTGATGGGATTATTTTCTCGATTAAGCTTTGGATTTCTGGACGATTTGGAACTGGGTGAGGTGGTCTTAGGAAAATTCCCAAGGTTTGGGGATGGAGGTCATTTAATATCTAGCAAGGCCTCGATAGGTGGGTCGTGATAGGAAAATTCATCAAGGTATTGGTGAAGAAACTCTGATGCATCCAAGCTTGTTTTGGGCATTGTGATCTCTTGACTGCTTTTGGCAAGATTTCAATAGCCTAAGGGTGGAGGTTATTTAATCTCTTATAATCCATGGTTGTTTATGTCTTGATATATCACATTCATGCTTGAAATATCGCACGGGGTGATTGGCTAAAAGAAAGATTTGGTTTAGCTCAATCCATGGTCGGGTGGTACGTGGAAGTCCCTAACTTGGTTGTCTTTTGCATAAGTTAATATGATATACTTTCCTATTTTATTCTATTACCGCTTGTACTTTTTATTATGGTGATTTGACAATATTTATGTCTAGGTTGATAATCTGGTTATATGTTACTTATAAGCATGGATTTGTAACGTACTATAGCTATGTTAAGTATTTGATGGTTAATGAATGCATGGGCTAATAGGTGTTATTGCAACTATTATGAGAGGGAGTTATACCTTCTTGGTGATTCTTAAATAAGTTTGAGACTCCTACATTCATATATGCATTCATGACCCATAGATTACATGTTCACCATATGTTTGACAAAATGACTGTCATGGTTAGGCCTAGTTAGGACAAGTACTTGATAAATTTTTGTATGATTAACATTGTCTTCAAGTCATTTCTCATTTTGTAAAGTCTCAGGAAGTTCTTAGAAGTACTATGGAGGTTGGCCTATAATTATGGGTTAGATCTCAGGACTGCACCTTCCGAATTGAGGATTTTGGGTTACAACCACACTCAGGAAGTCTTGTGCATGCGGTTGGAAGGTCACAACCACACTCATGTAGGCTTGTGAATGTAGTTGGGTATCCAGGTTAGTGAAAAATAAGCCTCTCTCAAGTTTGGGTCACTTGGGGAGCTTCTTTGGCCCCTGAGTGTCATGTAAGCCCTACAATATGTTATTTTGCAGTTAGCAAGTCTTAGTTGTTGCCCCCAAATTTGTAACTAAAGTTTGGAGGTTGGGTGATGCCATAGTAACTCTTTGTCTCATGTTTACCCTGGAAGACTAGTGAAATTGGGTAAATACGAGAGGGGGAATTAAAACTAGTGTACAACACAATAAATATACGTACACAAAGTAAAACACAACGAATACACATGACACAATATTATGACTACACAATACATAATAAAGTACCACATGTACACAACACCGCATGTACAACATGTACACAACACCACATGCACAACATGTACACAACACCACATGTATGCAACACCATCTATACAACATGTGCACAACATCACCATGTTACAACACCATCTATAGAATGTGAACAAAAAACCACATGTACAGAGCACCACCTATACAACATGTGCACAATATCACATGTACACATCATCACATATACAACATACACACAACACCACCTGTATAACATGTGGACAACACAAAATGTACAAAACACCACATCTACATAGCACCATATGTATAACATGTGCACAGTAGCACATGTACACAACACCGCATGTACACAACACCACATGTACACAACACCATTTTCACAACATGTGCACAACACCAAATATATACAACACCACATGTACATAGCACTACCTGAAAAGCATGTGCACATCACCACATGCACACTGCACCACATCTACAACATGTACACAACACTACCTACACAACATGTAAACAACAACAATACTACACATCCATAGACCATATTGTTTGTAATAGGAAACCTTGATTATAGTGTCTTTCCCATGCCTTACTACATGCATCCACAATCCAAATTCTGGGTTAATGTTTCTTTCCACTATGCATGTTTGTTCTATCATGCCGTATGATGCATTAGTTTCATTTTGTTAATGTATCCTTCAGAATTTCCTATCATAGCATAAACTTAGAAATAACATTAGCATATAATATCAAATCTTATCCACATGATATTAACCTCATAAATCTTCCAAGGCTACTCTTACCACTTCATTACTAATAAAACAAAGAACCTCTTCATGTCATTCACCTACATAAGTAATCAATCATCGACAAAAATGATCCCTGCCGACCCTTTCACGCAAAAACATACATACATACATACATACATACATACATACATATACAAACATCAAAATAATCATGATCACAACAAAATTACCAGTAAGGTCAAGGTTAAGAGAACTCACTTTATCCATGCACAACATTTCAAACAACAATTCCCAACATAACCAAGGAATATGATGCCTCAAATCCATTTACTTTACCTTTCATGTTACAATTTTTATGACGGTCTTGTCACTGTCGATTATCCCAATGGACCCAACCAGTACAACTAGCTGTCATATTATTTCCTTTATCTACCCTTATACATGCAACTGGGTTCATCCAGGTCATATATTACCTATTGGGTTACATTCAACTTTCCCAAAGCTCCATTAATTTTCCTCTTCCCCCAACCAACTCCCAAGACCTTATAAGCATAAAAGGCAATAACAAGAAGAAAATAATAAGAAAACCATGAATAACCAATAAGAAAACAACACCATAAACAAAGTGGAAGGGCCATGCACCAGACATAAAAGAATTATAAATCAAGAATGAAAAAATCACAAAAGATTGAAAACACAAAACTATCAACAGACACCAAAACTCAATCCCATGGGTTCACAATGCTTCCAAGGGAAATCTCAACCTGAGCCTTCTTAAAGATTTCATGGCAGTCTCTTTTTCCATGCAATCCCTTGCATCATACTTTCATAAGGACATAACTATTAGTGGATAAATAAATATACAATATATTGGTTACCTTGTTATGTGAAGCGAACTTCCTTGTAATGGAACACATACACATATAATTTTTCAAGGGATTTTAATTCTTTTGACGAATCTAGCTAGAACTAGAAACCAATTGTTATGGCTATCAAATACATGTTCATGAATATAACACATATCCACATAATGTCAAACAAAATTAAGGTTAAGAATACTTCCTTTATTCATGCAAAGAATTCATGCATTTGGAATTGCACTTTCCAAATATAGCCAAAGGAATTCTCAACCAATTCCTTTATTTTACCTTTTCCTTGTTGCAATTGAGTCCTATGATGTGCTATAACATTATTGAGATTTTATTTATATAAACAAATCAACTATTATCTTGTCACAATAATACCAAGCATGATTACTAGCAACTGTTCACACGTGTTAGTCTCATATTGCAAATATTAAGACATCATTTATATTAATTTGAAATCAGCCTTTACTAAGACTAGGAACCATGTCATAGTCTGAAATCAAATCATATTCATTAGTCATAATACTAGAACTATCACCTACTTGCACATAAGTACATATCATTTATCTCGGCAGATATCGTTTTAGTACAACCATCTTAAAACAAGATCATTCCTTCATGCAATCTTATAGACACATATTCATATCATGCAATTATTTAATCATTTGAACAACCTGTAAACATAACCCCTTATTATACATGGTCCAAACTAAGGTAGAATAAGGAAGCTACAATAATGACCCAATCTCTAGTGTCCAATTATGGAAATGGGATCTTCAAACCTCTACTAACTTTAACCACACATGCCAAAACTTGATTTTCATTTCTCATACATTTTGTACTTGAAAACATACCACAAAATAATGTCACCATTACATTTTGTAGACATCACGTATGGCTTGTAAGGGGAGTCATGTGAACCTTAGTCCACTACTCTGATCTTCATCTATGATATTCCATTTCCTACTAAAATATCATGTTAGACAAATAAAATGGATGACACAATCAAATTCATACCTCAATGTAGTTTAGGGGAGGATTTCACATTTGTACAAGTCATTCCAAACTAGTATGAAAAAATATCACAAATTTATTAACTCCATTAGAGAAATTTTGAGGTCTAAAATGGGCCTCCAAAGGAATATTATAAAATAATAAAATAAGATTAGATTATGTCATCAAATTTTAGAAGGAAAAAATAAAAAACTACTTTTTCAACTAATGTTTTCAACTTATCTCCCTATGATTTAACTCGAAATTCAAGCAGGAGCACATGTTGGATACATAATTTGCTTCCTCATCCAAGGATGATAGATATATGGAACTACTTGAGGATTATGATAAATTTTGCAAGTGATAAACTAGAGTTTTTTTAACCTTTTATATTAAATTCATAAACACATAAACACGAATTAAAACTTCATATTTTACAAAATATAGGAGAGAACATCACCATAACAACAAAGACAAAACAACAAAATGATGAAGGAATTCACCCCTCAAGGGCTACATCTTTTGGTCCAGCTTCCAATGGTTGGGCCTCCTACATTATGATCATAAAAATGTTGTTTACATCATGTTATAGTGCTCAAATGGCTTCAACAATAGCTCTAATGTCTTCAAAACTATAAAAAAAAAAACCCTATCTAGCCTCTTTCTGCTCCCAAAAAGGCCAAAAAATGAGAAAGTTATGATCTCCCCAAGTTTTTATATTATTAGTTCTACAAAACACACCTATCTACAAGCCATCCTACAATTCCACGGCAAAAATTGGCAACGGAGCGACAATTGCAATAACTGTCAGCACAATTTGTGGTTTCATTAGATTCACCATTAGTCCCTTATTCGAAAAATCTCGGTCACGTCACGCCCATATGACCACGTTGGGGGTTTATTTTTTGGAGCCTTTGTCTAGCCCTTGTCTCCTCCATGCCCTCAGTCACATCGGGGTGATATGACCCTAGGCTGGCCCCTCACCAAAATTTCATTAAACATAACTTTAAATATTATTTTGTTCCTAATATAAAACAAGAAACATGTGTAGTGTGGTTGGAATGAGAATTTGTTAGCTTGCAGGAGGTCACGAGCTGAACTCCACCTAGGTGCTCCCTATCCTTTGACAAATTTTTAGTGGCTGCTAGGATGCCATGTGCCAACCTTTAGTTTGTCCACCTCAACTCATCATCCAACCAGTGAAGATCGACCACCTTTTAGCCAATGAAATCTTGCCAAGTGTCAAGAAACCATAGACCATTAAAATTTGATTTTTTAAACCAATCAGGAGAGCCCACATGGAAGCCTTCCACTGTCCCAAAATGTATAGTCAACTGTCCTCTTTTTCCAAAATTCGCATGCTTGACAAATCGATCAGAACTCATTTTTGGGAGCATCCATTATCCAATATCACTGACATCTATTCAACCATATAGGTTTCAATCCATTATGAAAGCTCTGAGTTTTGAGAATATTTTTGAACCACTGGATCATTCCTCCCTAATAGAAGCTTTTGGATCCAAAAAGCTATTTATTACTAAATAATTAGTTGAGGGTACAACTCCCTCACCCTTCCAGTCTCAACCCACTGGAAGTTTCATGAAAAATGATCTTTTTCCTTGACGCTAGAGACCCTGTCTTGCTGTTGTAGTTAACATCTTTCTACCATTTCCCATAATTTGTAAAACAACAAATTATCCTTTAAGGAATAAACATATTCCTTCCTCAATTGTCAGTCAAAGGAAACTTAAAAAACTTGAAATTCTTCTCACCTTGTACATTGTCAACAAGATGATTCTTAGCTTGTATTTCCATCTACTTGGCTCGACTCTTGACAAAAAGTGATCGCCATGCACCATCCCTTTTTAAAGAAAATAAATTCTGAAACCCACAATAAGAACTTTTCGAAGCAATGCCCTCTTTGTCAAATTTATTTGGCACTTGCTCTTTGACCTTTGCACTCTTTAGCACTGGCATCATGTTCACATCACTATTCAACAATGATGTATGTTGTTGCAATTTTACCTCATCCTGTTTACCTCTTTTAGGAGGCAACATGTTAGACTCCTTAAACATCTTTATACAATCATTAGCAACATCATTGAAATCAGATTTTACATTTTATGCATTTCCTTGGAAGGCCTCATTCAAAACATCTTGATGTTTGAACATTACAAAGCAAAATTCTAACAAACATTCACAATTCTCTTCATTTTTCCAGCATGCATAAGAGACAAAATCATCTTCTTATGATGCACTCTAATTATGTACCCAATCCCATTCTTGAAAAAGTGATACTTATTCCCATGGTGGTGAAATATTTCTCTCATATCATAAAGATATGGTCTTCCCAAACCAATACCAAAAATATCAAGTGAAACTACATCATGTTCAACTTCATCAAGAAAGTTTTTAGTGATTGAAAATCTAAGTATGCACTTCCTTGTCACTTGCAAGTTTTCATTCTTACATATCCAACCTAAAGGATAAGGTCTTGGATATGGAATGGTTTCTAGAATTAACATCTTGACTAAGTCTTCAGAAATAAGATTTTCTTCTGAACCACTATCAAATAGTGTGTCATTTTTGGTATGCCTTGAAATAACTCTAACATGGAAAAGCACAATTCCTATTTCTTTATTTCGAGTATCATTAGGACAATTTGAATAACTAGTACTTGCTATATCCTTACCTATCAAACCCATCACTGTGATCTTGGTTTCATCTCTAGAATCAAAACCTAAAAGATGTTCTATAGTTGCAAATGTTTTCTCTTTCTCCTTGTTTTTAAGCTTTTTGGGTCTCATCTCTGGATGCATTTTCCAACAATGATATTCATCATGGCCATCATTAAAACAATGTTTTCATGTGATTTTTTATTTCTCCATCTTAATGGAAGCATTATTTTTCCCTTTTCCCTTATACTTACCCTTTCCTTTTTCTCCAGATTCAAAGGAATCCTCACTTTTCTCATCAAAAATATTTTTCCCTCTTTCTTCTAGATGTGTGGTTTGTACACGAACTTCATATAAATTTGTGGGGTTAAACATGAGAATAGCGTGTCTTAGGTAACTATGTAAACCTGCAATATATTTTGACAAATTTTCATGAGATGTCAAATCTACACCCAATATTAGTGCTCTTCTCCTAAACTCTTGAGTATAGCTTTGCACACATTGTCCTTTTCCTTCCCTAAAATTTTTCCAATCCATTATAGATTTTTTCATGTACGATGAAGGATAAAAATTTCTTCTCAACGTAGCAACAAAATTATTCCGAGACGTTAAGACCTTACCATGTTTTTTCATGTCCTCTTGTGTTTTGGCTTCCCACCAAATAAGAGCTTCACTTTCCAATCTTAGTGAAGCAAGATGATGTTGGAAATAAGACTGAGAGGGGGGCTGAATCAGTATTATAAATTTAATAATATTTCATTTCCATAAACATATTTATATACATTACGTCTGTTAATTAAACTTGTGTGTATACACGATTGTGTTTAGAGCAACCAACGTATACCTTGCAAACTTATAATTTAGTTAGTTGATCTTTAATCTGTGTATCAGAACCATATAACCAGTAATCAGGTGCAGTAAATAGAATAGGCAATCACACACATGAAGACAAGATATAAGGTGGAAACCCAATGTCGGTGAAAACCACGTGCTGCAATCATCTCTATCTTTCTTTAATAAGAAACTTATTTTTACAAATTTTGTACTGGTGTAGCCTTATACTAGTACACAAGTTTCTACCTGTAGAAGGCTACAACCTTCTCTCGTTCTCTAGCTTTTCGTGGAAGGGAACTACAACTCCCTTAGCTCTTGTACTAGTTGATGTGTTTACTAGTACATAAGTGCTAACCTACAGAAGGCTACAACCTTATCTTTTCTTCCAAGGACCAGTTTTCATAAATTTTCAGACTAGATCCATCAATAAGATCAATCAAACATCAAATATATCTGCATCAACCAATCTCCTTTATACCAACCAAATCTGAATCAAAAAATCACTTTTCTGAATACTATAACCAGAATACAGTAACAGTAACTAGAACCCAATCTAGAATCTAGAACACTGCAACAACAAACAAAAGTAGCCAAAACATATTTTATGAGATGTACGCTACTTCAATGTGTTGAAGATGCATTCATACGTTGTTATATGAAGGCATACCTGTGTATATGATGTTTTGAAATCCCCAACCAACGTGTATATGTGCCTTTGCTAAACTAAACTTATGTACAAATCTGTAAAAGATGATTTAACCTTTACAACTATTCAGACATCAGTTATACCCAGATCATCAAATTTATAGATTACGACATGCGCCAATTATAAAATATCAAAACCATACAAAGATACATCTCTTCAAGCCTTAAGATCTTGACCCATCAATAGAACTTATCCTTCTTCAAGCACTCAAGTTCCTCCTTGATTCAGTTCCAACTATGAACCATAACCTAATGACCAGTGTTCTAGATCTTGCTCTTGATTAGATATTCAATACTTGAGTTCCCTTGCCTAATGATCTCCTCGTCCTTTTATACTCTTAGGCCTTACTCAATAACATGGTCCAAAACCACTTATAATCAATACTTTGGACCAAATACCTGGGGTTAACACTTCTGACAAGATACCTTGGACCAATACCATGGGTCAAAATACCAAGGACCAAATACCACGGACCAAAACCATGTTCTCCAACATGTACGTGCTTTTCCTTACGTGAGAGTGCATGTATATGCATACGCGCCTTTTGGTCTGCAAACCCGCGTGTATACGTAGTTTGGTCAAGGGGAAATTATGTATACCTCTTTTTCCTTCATTCTGTTATCCTGAACTGTGATCTGTCATCTGAGTGAGTTGCCATCAAAGACAACACCTATGTCATAATGCCAACAATCTCCCCCTTTGGACTTGATGGAAACCCCAAGTCATTCTCCCCCTTTGTCATCAAGGGCAAATGGTTATGCTCCCCCTGAGTACATGCTAAATTCTATGATATGCTGAAGTGTGTTGCTCATGCTCCCCCTGACTATAAGCAAGGTCTGCAAAAAGATGTTCTACAAGAAGAACATGGCTCTATACATCATAAATGACCTTCCTATCACCAAGGACTCATACATACATCCATCTCCCAACCAGGTGGGGGTATACCAAGATTGACTCATCCACCCAACCAAGTGGGGATACACCAAAAGTTTATACATGATAAAACAAGAACATTACATCATCCATCCCAGGCATAGTGGGGAAACAAAATAGGTCATTACATGACCTTGATAATAAAATATATACATAACATAGAGACAAAATATCTAAAACAAGAATATGATAGTCATAAGAAACTATCATCAGTAGCATCTGTCAATCACCATCCAGGACAGCAACCATGATCTCCCTCTACACCTGTTCGACCTGAATAAAAAACAACTGTGAAATTGTAACAAGATCTTCTAAGATAATGCCAATAATGCATTATATGAAGTATATGCTCCCCCTGAACCTGTGCCAGATGATCACTGTTAGACCCATATCAGACTCTTTTCATCCTGAGTCTGGCCCACTGATATTCTTCAAACCAACATATACGCGGCTGTATCCACAACAACTGGCGTATGTACGCGGATACGCTTCATGAAACTCGCATACAAGCACTGTTCTCTAAAACATATAATTGTCAACAGCAAGATGATGCATCAACTACTCTTAGCTTCTGTCTGAGGTATTCAAATGTCTCTCTGGGTAGTGGTTTGGTGAATATATCAGCAACTTGTTCCTTGGAGGGAACATACTCAAATTGACATTTTGTTCAAGCATTTGCTCTCGTAGAAAATTATATTTGATAGTTATGTGCTTGGTCTTGGAATGCATGACTGGATTCTTTGAAATACTGATTGCGCTTTTATTATCACATAGAATGGAGATGGGTGGAGTACATGTGATCTGAATGTCTTGCAATGTTTGCATCATCCAAAGGGGTTGTGTGCAGCAAGATGCAGCAGCCACATATTCTGCTTCAGCTGTAGATAATGCAATTGAACTTTGTTTCTTGCTAAACCAAGACACTAATCTAGAACCCATATAAAATGCACCACTGCTAGTGATTTTTTTGTCATCCATGCTTCCTACCCAATCTGCATCTGTATATGTATGAAGTGTCAGATTTGTATCTCTAGGATACCATAAACCAAAGTTTTGTGTTCCTTGAACATATTTGAAAATCCGTTTGACTGCCTAAAGGTGTGATTCCTTTGGATTTTCTTGGAATCTTCCAACTATTCCCACTACATGCATGATGTCTGGTCGGGTACCTGTTAGATAAAGCATACTATCAATCATGGATCTGTAGATTGGTTGATGTACTGCTGTTGATTCATCATTTGAGCTGAGGCTACATCCTGTTACCATAGGGGTTCATACTGGTTTAGAATCTTCCATGCAATATTTCTTCAGGATCTACTTGAGGTACTTGGTTTGTGATAGAAAAATACCATCTTTATTTTGTTGAACTTGTAAACCAAGAAAATATGTGAGCTCACAAAGCAGGGACATTTCAAATTCTTTTTGCATTACCAAAGAAAAGTTTTGACTCATGGCTTCTTCATTGCTACCAAAAATGATATCATCAACATACACAACAAGTATTAGCAATTTATCATTGTCAATTTATATATATATATTGCTATCAGCTGATCCTTTTGAAAAACCTTGTTGATGAAGGTATTTGTCAAGATGATAATACTAGGCCCTTGGAGCTTCTTTTAGACCATAGAGAGCCTTTTTGATTTTGCATACAAGTTTTGGATCATTTCGAAGGATGAATCCATCTGCTTGCTCAATATATACTTCTTCTTCTAGGTCTCCATTAAGAAAGGCATATTTCACATCCATTTGATATACTTTGAACTTCTGAAAGCTAGAAAGAGTAAGGAACATTCTTATGGCTTCAAGTCTAGGAATAGGTGAAAAAGTTTCTTCAAAGTCTATACCTTCTTGTTGAGCATACCCTTTACAAACAAGTTTGGCCTTGCTTCTAATAACTTCTCCATTTTCATGCAGCTTGTTTTTGAATATCCATTTGGTTCCTATGACATTTTTATCATTAGGTCTAGGAACCAATTCCCAAGTATTGTTCTTTTCAATTTGCTCAAGTTCTTCATTCATGGCCTTGACCCAACATCATCTTTGCATGCTTCATTTACATTTTGCGGTTCGACGGAGGAAAGCAATGATCGATAGCTTGAAGCTTCTATAATAGTTCTTCTTATCTGCACACCTGCCTCTTTCTGCCCCAAAATTTGAGTCTCTAGATGACTCTTCTGAACATACCTGGATGGAGTCTTTTCTTCTACCCTTATCTGTTCTTCTAGTGCCTCATTGGTTTCTTCTTTAGAACTAGTCTGATTTGATGTGGAGGGATAGTCCTCATCTTCTTCATAATCTTTAGTTTTTACCTGCTTTGGATTTTTACCAGCTTCATCAACCACAACATCAATACTTTCAACAATTTTCCCAAGTCTTTTATTATAACACTTATATCCTCTACTTCGGGAAGAGTAACCAAGGAGAATGCCTTCATCTGCTCTAGGTTCAAATTTGCCAAGTTTTTCATCAGTCCTTTCGATGTAACATTTGCTTCCGAAAACTTTGAAGTATTTTACAGTAGGAGTCTTACCATACAAAAGTTCATGTGCATTTTGAGTGCTATTTACCTGGATGTTTGTTTTGTTGAAGTGACAGTAGCAAATGCAGCTTCACCCTAGAAGGTTGCAGGAGTTCCAGACTCATCTAGCATAGCACAAGCCATTTGTTGAACAATTCTATTCATCCTTTCTAACCCTCCATTTTGCTAAGGAGTTCACGTGACAGAGAATTCCCTTCTTATTCCATGTTCTTCATAGAAGTTGAAGAATTCATCCGAGGTAAATTCCCCTCCTCGATCAGGCCTGAGGCATTTGATTTTGCGATCTAATTCATTTTCAACCAAGGCTTTGAAGGCTTTGAACTTTTCGAAAGCTTTATATTTATGCTTTAGAAGTCCTATCCAACACATTCTGGAAAAGTCATCAATGAAAAATATAAAGCATTCTTCTCCACGAGGTGACTTTTTCCTAGACGGACCACATAAATCAGTATGAACAAGTTCAAGAGGCTTACTAGTTGATCCTTCCTTCTCAGGGAAATGTGCTCTGGTTTGCTTACCAAATTGACATGATTTTCATATTATTCTCTAGAATGCTAATATTAGGAAGATCACAAACAGTGCAGTATCTGCATGCTTTTCTTATTTGAGAGAAACTTAGATGCCCCAATCTTCTGTGCCATAACCAGTGTTCATCGTTTTTGCTTAGGTAGCACTGTTGTTGTTCCCCCTTCAGTATGTACAGGTTGTTTGGAGTTCTTACACCTTTGGTCACTATTTCTCCTATATCAAGCTCACGGACAACACATCCATTTGATCAAAACACTATCTCATTTCCTTGATCACACATTTGACTAACACTCAATAGATTATGCTTTAGACCATCTACATACATAACATTCCTAGCTTTAACTTTTTCTTTTAAGAGAACGGAACCTTTACCTTTTATGGTTGCAGGAGTGTCATTACCAAATGAGACCTTCTCTTCCTTTTCTAAGGCATTATATGACTAAAGTTTTTCTTTATCACCTATCATATGTTTCAAGCATCCACTGTCGATGTACCACTGATTTTCTTGTCCTTTTGGATACAAGGCTATACCACATCTTTCTATTTGTGATTCTTTCTTTCTCCATGTTTTGGGACCAAATGAAGCTTGCTCCTTCTAAGATGTTTACTGAAATTTACTCCTACATCCAGAATCTTCATGACCGAAGTTGTTACATATAGAGCATTCTATTTCATTTTCAAGAGCAGAAAAGTTATTGTAGGTCCTTTCCATCATCCCAGTCACATTCCTTTGATTTCATGCTTCTCTAGTCATGATGGTATTGTAAGAAACACATTGAGTAGCTTTGTGTCCAAAGTTATGACATGAAAAACATTGGCCATTAAAGAAATTCCTGCGATTATCGAATCTACTAACCTGATGACTGTAGTTTCCATTGACACTCATTCTTGTAGCAAATTGAGACTGATTTAACTGTGGTTGGTTATAGCTTCTATTCATGCTTGAAGTAGATTGAACGTAATTTACCTGGTGATCTACTTTATGCCTTTGCTGATGATTGTCAACCTATTCACTTCTCCTTTCTGCATCAAGATAGCTTTTCGAGGTTGATAGCTTTTGTGCTTGAGATGCTTCTTCAGTATATCCAAGACCTGTCTTTATTAGAGGAGAACGCTGCACTTTGATAATTTCATCTAAATTTTCTGATCCTTTCACAAATCTAAGATTGAGAGCTTTTGTTTTCTCAATATCTTTTCTTAGACCCACAATTTCACATTCTAACTTTTCATTGTGTTTTTCCCTTTCAGCAAGTTGGAATGTCAAAGTATCTATAATCATACTCCTTTCTTCTAAATAGATTTTAAGTTTAGAAATTTCTTCATAGAGACCATCTTCATCTAAAGCATCTAAGAAATCATCATCTTCAAAATCCATCAAAAGTCTATAATCATTACCATATTCATCTCATCACTATTTGATAAACCATCATTATCTTCATGTGTATAGTAGCTCTTCTTACTTACATTTTGTTTTCTATTCCATTTTGTCGGTTCCTTACCTTTATCAAGCTTATCTTTATGAGAACATTTGGCTACATAATGGACGACTCTTCCACAAGCAAAGCATTTGAAAGTTAGTTTACCTCTGAATCTTCCAGAACATCGTTGAAGGTTTTTGATAAAGTTTGCTTCTTCCTCTCCTTCTGAAATATGTCCTGATTCATTGATCTCTTCTCTTCCTGAAGCCTTGAATGCAGCTTCTGTCATATCTGATGGACCTCCTTTTCTCATTTTACTAACAATTAGGATTCCACGCATCTGTGTCATAGTCATACTCTGAAGACCTTGCTTTTCTTCTATGGCAAAAACTTTTGATTCAAACTTAGAAGACAAGGATCTTAAGACCTTTTCAACCTAAGGAACTTCTTTTATCTCTTCACCCAAGTTTTTCATGCGATTAACAATCTCATCTATACGTAGGAAGTAATGAGCTATAATTTCATCATTATGCATTTTGAGAGTTTCATATTGAATTCTGAGAGATTGTAGTTTTGCACGTTTTACCTAATTGTCTCCTTCATAGCTTAGAACAACATTGTCCCATATTCCTTTGGTGGTTTTGAGTTGCATATCCTTGACAAATTCTGATTGTGACAGACTCCCCATTAGTGCATTAACAACCTTGGCATTTATTTCATACTACTTTTTACCTGTCGTATCTATAGGAATCGCTGATGGAAATGTATATCCTCCTTCCACGATTTCCCAAACATATGTTCCAAGAGATTGAAGATAGGTTGTGGTTCTTACCTTCCAATAGATGAAGTTGCTCCCATCAAAGATTAGTGGTCTAATGGATCACTCTCTTTTGTAGTTGCACATGATGATAGATCTTGCTTCAAACGATCAAGCTTCTTCTGAAGTACCTGCTCTGATACCAATTGTTGGAAATAATACTGAGAGGGGGGGTGAATCAATATTAGCAATTTAACAATATTTCATTTCCATAAACAGATTTATATATGCTACTTCTGTTAGTGAAACTTACGTGTATATGCAACTGTGTTTAGAGAAACCAGCATATACCGTTCAAACTTATAATTTAGTTAGTTGATCTTTAATCTGTGTATTAGAACCATATAACCAGTAATCAGGTGCATTAAATAGAACAGGCAATCACACACATGAACACCAGATATAAGGCGGAAACCCAATGTGGGTGAAAACCACATGTTGCAATTATCTCTATCTTTCTTTAAAAAGAAACTTCCTTTTATAAATTTTGTACTGGTGCAGCCTTATGCCAGTATGCAGGCTTCTACCTATAGAAGACTACAAGCTTCTCTCATTCTCCAGCTTTTCCTAGAAGGGAGCTACCACCCCCTTAGCTCTTGTACTAACTGATGTGTTTACTAGTACGTAGGTATTGATCTACAAAAGGCTACAACCTTCTCTTTTCTTCCAGGGACCATGTTTCATAAATTTTCAAACTGGATCCATCAATAACTTCAATCAAACATAAAATATATATGCACCAACCAATCTCCTTTGTACCAACCAAAACTGAATCGAATAATCACTTTTCTTAATGTTGTAACCAGAATAGAGTAACAGTAACCAGAACCCAAATCACTGCAACAAAAAACAGAAGTAGCTAAAACATATTTTATGAGGCGTACACTACTTCAATGTGTTGATCCTACATTCATACGTTGTTATATGAAAGTAGACCTGTGTATATGCTGTTTTGAAATGCCCAACCAGCATGTATACGTGCCTTTGCTATATTGAACTTGTGTACAGATCTGTAAAAGATGATTTAACTTTTACAACTATTCAGACATTAGTTATACCCAGATCATCAGAATTATAGTTTATGACATGCGTCAATTATAAAAGATCAAAACCAAACAAAGATACCTCTCTTCAAGCCTTAAGATCTTGACCCATCAATAGAATGATCAGTATTCTAGATCTTGCTCTTCATTAGATATTCAATACTTGAGTGCCCTTGCTAGTAATCTCCTCCTCCTTTTATAGTCTTAGGAATTACTCAATACCATGGTCCAAAACCACTTAGAATCAATACTTTGGACCAAATACCTGGGGTCAACACTTCGGACAAGATACCTCAGACCAATACCATGGGTCAAAATATCAAGGACCAAATACCACAGACCAAAACCAAGTTTTCCAACATGTACGCACTTTTCCTTGCGTGAAAGTATGTGTATACGCATACGCGCCTTTTGTTCTATGAACTCGCATGTATATGTGGTTTGGCAAAGGGGAACTTGTGTATACCTATTTTTCCTTCATTTTGTGATCCTGAACTGTGATCTGTCATCTGAGTATGTTGCCATCAAGGACAACACCTGTGTCACAGCCCCAAACCTGTGTCATAATGCAAACAGATGAATCTTGGTGTCATCATCCTTGATCCTTTGTATCCTGCAATACACTTCAAGTTCACATACCCAATTATCTATTCTTTCACCATATACCTCTCCATCATACATAGGAAAATCAAATTTTATGTGAAGTTTTAAAAATGGAGGTTTACCATGTCCCTTTGGAGAATATGGAGGTGTTTGTGAAGGCATTGTTGTGGAAGATGAATATGGTGAAAATGGTGGTGAGGATGGAGGTGAAGATAATGGTGGTGTCAAAGGTGGTTTGTCATCATTCCATTTTAGAGGCTTGTCCTCGTCTCCTTCTTTTCCTCCTGAAGAACCCTCTCCCTCTGGAGGCTTGGATCTCTCACCTCACAATCATGTGTTTCTCTCTTCATAGAGAAATTTCACCATTTGGTTCATGTCAAACAATGATTTTCTGAAAGCCTTCTCATCCTCTGACATATTATCAGGCCCTCGTTCGTGTGGCATGCTTGCTAAAGCTTTGGGTACAATTTGAGGTGAAATTTGAGATGGGGATTGTGGAAACTGTGCTCTCCTTGTCCTTGTCCCAACTTGAGGACTTACAACCACAAGATTTCCTTCTGCTCTCTTGAGATTCAACCTTGTGAGCATCAGAAACAATTGCAAACAAATTAAACCCTCACAACAACAAAGGACCTAAGCTCTAATATCAAACTGGTCTTTCTATGTAACTGCTTGAGGATTATGATAAATTTTGCAAGTGATAAATTAGAGTTTTTTAATATTTTATATTAAATTCATAAAAACATAAACATGAATTAAAACTTCAGCTTTTGCAAAATATAGCAAACAACATCACCATAATAGTAAACACAAAACAACAAAATGATGAAGGAGTTAACCCCTCCTGAGTTACATCTCCTGGTCCAGCTTCTAATGGTTGGGCCTCTTGCATTATGATCATAAAAATGGTGTTTACAATAAGTTAAAGTGCTCAAATGGCTTCAATCATAGCCTTACTTGCTTCACAATTGCAAAAAACCCTTGTCTATCCTCTTATGCTCCCAAAAAGGCCGAAAAATGAGAAATTTATGATCTTCCCAAGTTTTTCTAATATTCGTTCTACAAAACACACTTGTCTGCAAACCATCCCACAATTCTGCCCCAAAAATCACTAATGGAGCGACAATTGCACTAATTTTCAGCTCAATTTGTGGCCTCATTAAATTCGCCATTAGCCCATTATTCTGAAACTCTCAGTCAAGTGATTCCCATGCGACCACGTTGGGGTCCTCTCTCTGGCCCTTTTCTCCTCCATGCCCTCTATCACATCGGGCTCATATGACCCTAGGTTGGCCCCTCCCCAAAAGTGTTTTAAACATCACTTAAATATTGTTTTGTTCATAATATAGAAAAAGAAACATATGTAGTTAGGTTGGAGTGAGGCTTTGTTAGCTCATAGAGGTCATGGGTTCAACTCCACCTTGGTTCTCTCCTGTGTTTGAAATTTTTTTAGTGCCCACCAGGATGCCATGTGGCAGCCTTTGGTTGGGCTACGTGGCAACATCTAGTTAGTCCACCTCAACTCATCATCTAACTAATAAACATTGAGCACCTTGTACCCAATGAAATCATGCCAAGTGTCAAGCAACCATAAACCATTAAAATTTGAATTCATAAACCAATCAGGATAGTTAATGTGGTAGCTTGCCACTAGCCCAAAATGTACAGTCAGCTATTCTTTTTTGCCAAAATTCATTTGTTTGACAAATCGATCAAAACTCATTTATGGGAGCATCCAATATCGGATTTCAATGAAATGAGTTGTGTTGGATTCAGATCACCGACATCTATCAAACCATATAGGTTTCAAGACATTCTGATGACTTTTATTGTTGAGCATATTTTTTATCCATCAGATCAAGGGAGTACCCCATGTTGCATACTTTTGATGGACCGTCCTACACGAAAGATGAGAAATACATGAAAAAAGGTTATTGCAATCCCATTTTTTCATGTATTTCTCATTTTTCGTGTAGTAAGGTCCATCAAAAGTATGTAAGATGGATACTCCTTGGATGAGTAATTAAATTATGCATCCAATGAGTGATCCCACTTGAAAATTTAGTAAAACCATAGGGAGATAAATTGAAAATACAATTTGAAAAAGTAGTTTTGTTATTTATTTTTATTTTTGAATATTATTACTCTTTTACTCCAAGAACAGTGAATCAGCCCCCATGGTTGACATCATCATATTGAATGCTATTGGTTTTTATAAATTTTATTTTGGTTGTACATTTTAGTTTTGAGGCCTACTTTTTAGCTCAACATTTCTCTAATGTGTACCTGAATATCATAACATAACCATCTACACAAGTTGATCCAGATTAACACAATACATATAAATCAAGATCTTCGTTGTAATGAACATAATCATCATGGATATGACCACAATGTATGTAACAGCCAGTTAACTATCATGCATGACTGATCAACGCATGTGCATATCACCATGCTGATTAACTAGCATCTATCATGCATGTGATCACAAGAAACATAGAATTACAGACATGCATATAACATTAAGGCATATAAAAACCATTAACCATCATACCTATATGCCAAACATATAAACCTTTGTAACTATTTTTGTACAGAGAGGTCCAGTGTTGCAACCTCAATATGATAATCTGCATATCCTACTCCATCTTAGCCAACATATCAACATCATAATGACAAAAACTGCATAACAACCACCACGATGCATGTATAACCTACTATCAATGCATAACCATATGCATTTATCCCATCTAGTCCAAGTGTTTAAACTTGAAAACTCTAATACCACCTTGTAACCACCCCTCCCACATTTACCCAGTTTCACAAGCCTGTAAGGTTAAATATGAGACAAGAGTAATTATGGCATGGCCTAACCTCCTAATTCTAGTAAAGGAAATCATTCCTAAAAAATAAACACATAATGACGATAAACTAACATCCTAAAGGGACTATGGATCACCCAATAGTTAAAGAAACACCCCAGGTGATCAATTCCTTAGTCGGAACCTTGTTTCTGTGACCTAGAACCACAATCACACCCACAACAAGGCATGCATGTAGTTATAAGGCTATAACTACTCTCATAAGCATAAATTCCATACTTATGACCCAAAATCTTTAGTTATGAGCATGTGGTCCCAGGATTTATGCCATGTTTTTTAGGCCAACCTCTAAACACTACACAAAATTGGCTGAAACTTTCTAGAATGAAGTGAAAGGTACCGATGATGTTATTCAATCAAAACTAAAACAAGAAATTGACCTAAATATTTCTAATTTAGAATAGATATTTTTTCAAACATATGACAAATATGTAAGCTATATGTCATGAATGCATATATGTTCAGAAACTAAGAGTCTTCATCTAAAAATTACTAAGAAGGCTCTAAACCTTCTCTATGTAGCTGCAATAACACTTGTTAGTCCATGCATTCATCAACCAATCAATAACTTATCAAAACATGTCAAGAGACACAAATAGATTACATCATATAACCAACAAATAACTAGCATAGAAACCATGACAACTTAGCTATAGCATCACCAACGTAATCACTACAAGTATTCTAAATCATAATAGTAAGATAGATATTATTAATATATATATAAATGCCAACCAAGCAAGGGACTTCCACATACAACCCAACCATAGATTAGGTTGAACCAAATCTCTCTTTAAGTCAATCACCCCTGGGCCATATTCTAAGCATGAATGTGGAATCTCTTGGAATAAACTGAAACAAACCAAACTAGTGCTTCTAGAGGCAAAACCACCTTAACACTCAAACATAGTGATTCCACCTACATTGGTCTCTAACCAACTTGTCCAGGGCTAAAAGAACTAGTAACTAAACCCACAACCTTCCCGGGCTTCAGAGCATTTGTCCAACCAGAATCTAGGGACTAGTAACTCGACCTGTCATGGGCTCCAAAGTTTTTTTCCCAAGTTAGGTTGTAAGACTAGTGACTTAACCCAAGTTATTCCATGGATTTCAAAGTGTTTGTTTCAACCCACAACAATCAAGAACCTAAGCACCAATCAGAAAAACAACAAGTGGAAAGATCCACAAACCATGGCTATCCAGGAAATAGAAAGGCAAGGTTAAAACCACTACCACTGCAACAAAATTTCCATGCCAATGACAACACTTAAAAAGAAAATCACATTCATATACCATGCATCCAAAAATAAGCAAAGAAATCACAGATGCAACATGTTACTTTCCAAACAATGAAGCTGTAGTTGTTAATCCAATTGTTTCCTTGTGCTTTCTTACTTTACTTTTCCTTCTTTCTCCAATCCAAGTGAATTCCCAAGTGCTCCAATAAAACTGAATTGACAAAAGGTTCAAGTGAAAAAAGATAAACCATTAAAATATCGACTAAAAAAAGCTAGCAACTTATCCTTAAAATCCTTTTATCATTCATTCCTCTATTTTCTTCATTTTCCTTAACTTTTCCTCTAATTTCCCTTGCATGAAAATATGTGCCCGTTCACCTTCCTTTCATCCTATTTTCTGATATTTCATAAATAAAATTCCAATTAATGACACTTTTCCTTTTTTGATTCCTTTTCTGATTTCCTCAGCCATAGAAAAACCAAAAGTGATCCTCACTACAATGTTTTCACACCATTTAACTTGGAACATGTGTCCCATGACCTTGATCTTATTTTAATTACATGGAAACCAGCCAGAGTTTGTTACAACAACTTTGGCGTCGATGGGTCCTATTTATCATATAGGAACATATTAGACTTTTTCTAAAAGTTTCATGGATTGTCGCACAACTGTCGTCACTATCATAAGAAAGTGTACCCTAAGTGTCACACTTGGAGGAGTATGTTGTTTTTTCATCGTATTAAGGGAACCATGTTGTTTCTAAGTGTTGAATGTTTAATCTTATGTTATCAATTGTTCTAAGTGTGCGATCATGTTGAAGGCTAACTTTGGTCTCATATTTGCTTCAATGATCCCACACTTATCCAAACTCTGGATGATTTTCTACTTGAGCAAATTAAGCTCACTCTAGGCTCCTAATCTGGACATTGCATAGTGGAAAGCTTTAAGCATGAAACCTAAATCTACACAATATGCAATTCCTTCCTTTAGGGACTACGCATTGCATGGTCACAATGCAATCCTAGTCCCATAACCCCCATAAATACAAAATTAAGCCTCCCTGTCAATCTCCTTCTGCAAATTGCACAATTTCAGTATGTGGTTTTCCTTCTTGGATCTTGAACTATGCAGATGTGTAATATACTAGCCTCCCTTTCTTCTAAACTATGCATTGCATAGTCATAGTGGTCATGCCTACCTCACTGTGACCCTCAACTAGGTAACCTTCCTTCCCATGCCTCCAATGTTATAAATTATGTAGTCACAAGCCTCAACACCTCACTCCTAGCCTCTAGAATATACACGGCACAATCCCTGAGCCTTCTTCCTAGTTTGATACCTAGTTCCAGTTCAATAAAGTATTTTCATGATGCATGTTAGACTACTACTTTTTTAGGTTGATGTTGTCTTGTCATGAGTGATTTATAGTTGTAGGTACTACCTCTTCACATGATAGGGAAATGATCAAAGAAAAGGAGAAGGGGACTATACTAGAGGACACTTATGAAGCTACAAAAACAAGTCGATCCTTGAACAAGAATATGAATGGATACTAGATTGCGACAGAATTTCAAGATCAACATCATAGTGAAGACTCCCTATCTTCAAGACTTATTGAGCAGGAAGAGGAAGATGATGTATCATCTATCAAGAATACACAAAGATAGCAATAGAAAGAGTGGCTTGAGATTGCGACATAATTATTAAGTCCAGTCATAAATGTAATGTCATGACTTGTCAAGGTGTCACTCCAAGATTTCATTTGAGTCATCATTTGCCACATCATCTGTGGATGTAATCATGTAATTTTAAATAATATGAGAAATATAATAAAATGTGGAAGTCCAGGAGTCACCTATATAATGTGAAAAGTCATGTGGACACCAAAGACTCTCATGGAAATTCAAAAAATTTGATGGAAGCTAAAGAGCCATGAGGGGAGTCAAAGAGTCACGAGGGAGGTGGAGAGTGACCTCATTTATTATATATACACACTCATAGCACAAGCAAATGAATTTTCACCTTAGCTCCTCTAAACGGGCATTAGAGAGGAAGATAATTCTTTTGTGGAGAAAGTGGTAGCTCTAATGCAGTTCCACTATTGGTGCTAGTGGTGTCCATTTTATTAATGTATCTTGGAACTTTCACTCAATACTTGAAGCTCATTGAGCTGGCACTCTTTTATGAGTATGTCATAAATGTTGTATGCTTACTCGTTGAATGTTTGCGATATATGCTGTTTTTCTTTTGTACTAAAGAAATTGAACTATTTTAGTGACTTTGGTGCTTATCTTGTTGGAGGTGTGTTGTACCTTTTTTAATGATCATTTCTTGTATGTGAACTATTTCGCTAGTCAATTAATGATCCTTTCATATATATATTTATTATATTAGTACTATTACTATTCTCTTAAAGGCTCACTTCCGTCTCCCTTTGGTGGAAGAACCTTGATACATTTTACAATTAAACATTTCAAAAGGCATACTCACTTGTTCATTCAAAAGTACATGTAAATTATTCTCTCATGTTAACAGTCAAAACCAATGCAAATATGTAAGAAAAATGGTTGTCAAACCTTATTTTCGGAAAGGCTTGTATACCAAATGGTGTGAAGTCTAAATGGGACTTTTCATCAAGGGGGGGTGGGGGACATGCATGTTGGTTGTTTCCAATGTCGTCAACATGTTCATGGATGTAGCTAACAATATCTGGAATTCTAATTTGGTAAGTATTCTTCCTAGGTACTTTAGTAAGAATAGCTCCAATCATCATGCTAACTTCAGTTTTTCCTAGAATGAAGGGAATATGTTTTTGCACAAAATATTGACCAAGAATCATATTTAGATCAATATTGTATTGATAAAACTATATAGTATATTAAAATCCGTTAACACACATTTTGAAGTCCTTACTGAAATTGATAATGGAAAGAATTTCTCCATTGATATCCCTCACCCATCTTTGTACTGGTTTCTAATAGTAGCATGGGATTTCTTTAGACGTGGTCTAGGAAACCATACCCCCTATGTTTATTTGGGCATAAAAAATGTAGGATTTGTATCCTCTTAGCCTACTTTTGATGGAAATAATTAGTCAAAGAGTGTTGCCCTTTATTTCTTGGTATAGAGGAGCACATTGAATGATTCCTTGGTTGGGTTCCTAATTTTCACCTTGTAGAATTGAGACTTCTGTGATTTGTCATAGTTATAAGGAGAGCTTCAGCGTAAATCACATAAGAAAGATTTTTGCCGACGCGTTTCGAACCAACCAATGTGGTTCATCATCAGGACAAGTTGAAAATACAGATCCAGTTCAGCTTGTTAAATAGTCTAAGCAGAGACTCCAACGGCTAAAACAATCTAACGGCTACTTTACCACTCAAGACCCCAGTCAAACTTCCTCTAATTAATTTAATATTAAAGTACTATTAAATTCAGAGCTAGGTTAACCAGGTGAATAATAAAAACAAAAAATTAATTTATTAATTTAGTTTCGAATATTACTCCATTATATGTAAAAATATATACATATATATATGTCAATATTAATTTAAATTAATAATTCATAAATCTATCCAAATATATATGTATATTCTAATACTTTTCTAAATGCCCTATTTTTATTATTGTTATCCTAATTGTAATTAATCTTATTTATAATTAATTTATATTTAATTTTATAGAAGAGGGTTAAATTAGGTCAATTAAAAATTAATATATTAAAATAGTAATGCTTTATATATAAGTTAATTATTAAGATTATATGAGTAAAAATAATAATACATGTAATAAATACTAAAAAAATAATAAAAATTAAATAATTAATTATTTTATATATATATGTCTTAAATAAAAATACTAGGATGTGGTTATATGTATTAATTTTATAGAAAAAAGGTTAAATTGGGTTAATTAAAAATTAATTTATTAATTGATTAAAATAATAATGCATTATATGTAAATTAATTATAAATGTTATATGTATAAAGTAATACTATATATAATTAATAATATTAGAATTAAATATTAATTAATTAATTAATATATTCAAATTAATCTATATAAGTCCTAAATGAAATTACTATGTTATGGTTATATGTATTAATATTCTTTAATATATTATATATGGGACTATACTAATGAATTTGAAATTATAATGATGAGAATGTTAATTGAATGGTTATTTGGTTTAATGTTGTTATTAATAATATTAGTAATAATTGATGAATAATTTACCTTTCTAGCTGTTCCCTCTCCCCGTCAGTTTTTGGTCTTCTTAGCAAGGGCCTAAACTTTGCCCTTGCCCCTAGGAAAATCCCTGTAGATGACATTATTTGTGATGTGGAGCAGGGTATTAGAGATCTGCCTGATAATATCAAGGATACAATCAGACAGGATTGTGCTGTGGTCCTTAGGAAGGCTAAACCTCCTCGAAGGAACCTCGGCAAAGAGGAGATAGTTGCCTTAAGGTCCTTAAACCAGAATGAGGACATTGTGGTCCTTAAGGCGGACAAAGGAGGGGCGACGGTCATCCTCAACAAAGAGGATTACCGGAGCAAGATGTTAGATCATCTTCGCAACAGTGGCAGCTACAAAAAACTTGCCAAGAACCCTCTGAAGAAAATCTCCAAGGCAGTGGCTCTCGCTATCAAGTCAAGCAGCTGAGTGGGGGCTCTGTCCCGTAAGCTCATTGAGAGCAACCCCATCACTCCCAGAATTTATGGGGTGCCAAAACTTCACAAGGAGGGGGTCCCTCTGAGGCCTATTGTCAACACCATCGGGGGTCCAACCTACCTTCTAGCCAAGTACCTGGCTCTTAAGCTGAAGCCACTTGTGGGCCGTACTGAGTCCTTCGTGAAGGACTCCGCATCCTTCATCTCGGATCTCAAGGATATTAGGCTAGACCCGGAGGACATTCTTGTCAGCTTTGATGTTGTCTCCTTGTACACGTGCATTCCCATTAGAGAAGCCATGGAAGTGATATATCGCCTAACAGATCCGGACACCGCCCGTCTTGTTGAGGTTTGTCTCACTTCCACATTCTTCTGTTTCGAAGGGGAGTTCTATGAACAAACCTGTGGTGTTGCCATGGGTTCCCCCCTCTCCCCGATCATGGCAAATCTTTTTATGGAAGATTT